>CAUYPK010077170.1:0-32385 GCA_963574355.1 Loris lydekkerianus
GATGAAATGTACTGAAAATTGCGTCAGCAGCAGCCAGCACTGGTCAACAAAAGAGGTCTGATCCTGCTCCATGACAACGCCCAGTCGCACGTCTCACATATCACCGTCCGAAAATTAAAGGAATTGAGCATGGAAGTTCTGTCCCACCCACCACACTCCCCAGACCTCTCGCCAACCAACTACCATCTTTTCAAGCACTTCGATAACTTTCTCACCGGTAGAACCTTTGCCAATCAGGACCTAGCAAAAATGGCCTTCATTGACTTCATCGAATCCCAAGCACCCAATTTTTATGCTGACAGAATTAATCGACTTGCGTTACATTGGCAAAAGTGCACTGATTCAAATGGCAGTTATTTCGATTAAATTGAATAAATGTTCACTGAGATATTACAGTTTAAAATAGACTCATAAAAACGGACAAAACTTTTGAAATGACCTAGTATCTACCTACATATTATTTAATGATTACGAATCTCTTTCAGCTTTTTCTATTTATTTAATCATTTCTTAGATTTTTGAAAAAACTCTTGCTTTCACCTTTAATTGACTCCACAGGAACAATTTCAAAACAAGAAGTTAAAGCATCCCCCATGGTTTGAGGGACTAGAGGGCAATTTATTCCATTAAAGAAGAGAAATCAACATTGCGTGTCTTATGAGATTTGCATGTAAAAACTGATATGATGCTAATTCTACAAATGTGACATGGAAAGTTGCACCTAGAATTGTAATCATGGTTCTAAATAGTCTTTAGAGCCACATTTCAAGGGACTAAATTATATTGGCAACCTATAAGTATGATGGCTGTGTATTCCCCAAAAATCTACAGTTCAGAGTCACTTTCTGGGAAACCATTTGAAGGACATGCTGAGTTAATACTGAATGCCTCCTGCATTCCTTGGGGAGAATAAGACAAATAGAGAAAAGAGTCTCTTACTCTGGGAAATAAGCAATCTGGTTGGGGATTAGAATGTATACACCAGAAACAATTAGGGAATAATTCCAATTACTCAAAATATTGTTAATGTTTTAGGGCATTTAAGTTAAAGAAAGGACCTTGGAATCTACCAGACCTGGCCTTCAATTCTGGCTGTAATGTACGTCCCAATGACCCAAACCTTTAGTAACATGGGACAGTGAGGAGACAGGGTTGGCAAACTACAACCCATTGGCCAGATCTTGCCTCCTGGCTGTTTAGTATGACCTGTGAGCTAAGAACAGTTTTTAACATTTTTAAATGGTTAGAACAACTTTTAAAAAGAAGCCTATTTCACAATATGGAAAAATTATATAAGATTCGAATTTCCGTGTCCAATAATGAAGCTTCATTGAAACACAGCCACACTCCTTGATTTATGAAACCACATGGTCTACAAAGCCTAAAATATTTACTATGAAATCATTTACAGAAAAAATTGTCAAAACCCTTGTTTTAGATGATTAAAAGAAACAATATGAATAAAATGGTTAACACACTACCTGACATATAAGCACTGAGTAAATGGTAAATAGGATTGTTTTAGAAGAAGCTATAATTTGAACCAATTTGCAAACTAAATAAAGCAAGGTAAATAAACCTACAAAAAGCATGACTTACCTTCAAGTGGCCACTAAGGCTCCTAAAAAATATAAAATACTGACACTGTCCAACCTATAACCACATGTAGTACCTGTCATGTGAACGATGAGGGGACCACCAGAAAGTAACCGTTGCTGTATTATGTATTCCATGACATTTAAGTAGATGATGACTCTATTCTTCGCACTCTGCCCCACCTCAGAATTCTCACACATCCTGTCCCATCTGCTAAATACTCTCTGTCCTCTGTTCTTTCTGTGCCTCTCCTTCCCACCCACCAAATATCACTTCCTCAATCTCTTCATTCTAGGAGATCCTTTGTTTTTCTTCATAGACCACTTATAATTATAAATGTAGGTACCAACTGGCTTATGATAATCTGCTGTCCCCTTCGGATTCTGACATCCAAGAGAAGAGCGCTACCGTTCACCTTTATCACTGTTACACCCCCAGCTCTGGGAATCCTCAAAGATGACAAGGAGCACACATATCTGTTGAATGAAGGCCTGTCACCCTGGACGTCACCATTAAAGGACAACAGGCAACTTGTTCTCAAACACAACAAAGTGCAACTTAAGAGACTATTAAAAAAAAAAAAGAAACCTCAGCCCTTTCATTTTTCCTTTCAATCCAGAGTCAGAAAACATAATGTTCATTGAGTGAATGTTCAAAGTTGTCTGTAACAAAAATATTTTGAGTGCCTACTATATTCAAAGCACTATTCCACGTACCAAGGAAAATTTGATAAGCTAAAGTGCTAACTCTCTAGAAGCTCCTAGGACAGACATAAAACTCTAACACGAGGCAGACTTTGAAAATAATGCAATGGAAGCACAAGGTATTATAGGATTAAGGGAGGAGAAGAATGTTTATGTTGGCAGGAAAGGTATAGAATATCTTCTTGGAGGAAATAAGAGTTAATCTGAATCTTAAATTGTAGTAGAACTTCAAACGGAAACTAGGAACAAAGCCACTTCCAGCCCAGCTTGAGAAAAGATACAGTTGAGAAAGCACAGAATGTTTTCAAAAACCAGCCATCATAGTCAACTAAGATATTAAAGCGGTGGTTAAACATGTCGCCTCTAAAATCAAACAGTTTGAACACAAATGTGAGATCCACCACTTATTAGCTTTATGCCATTGGTAAATTACTCTTTCTAAGTCTCAGTTTCCTCATCAGCAACATGAGAATAATAATATTACCCCCTTCACGTCGTTCTTGTGAGACTTGAATACGATGAGACACAAGAAAGAGTGACATAATGTCACTCGTGGTGAACACTAAATAAATGTAAGCTCTTGCTGTTTTTATTATCTCTCCTTGGTAACTATAGTGTGAGAAGTAGTATCCTGTTTTCTCCTTTTTGCTTTTCTTATGCTATTCTGAACTAAGCTATTCCCTGGTAGCAAATTAAACATTTCTGAAACTGCATGAGCACTTTATAGCTTCTGGGGTGCCATTGTGTACACAGAAGCAATACCTAATTGAATAGTAGCCTAATAGCCTCAGAAAGCTGATGCAATTTAAAAAAAAAAAAAATGGTTGAGTTAAAAATAGGAACAGTTCAAGGAATGAGAGAATGAGCTTCTTTGAGTTGCCTTGACATTCTTCCTGAATACCATTTTTAAAAAAGAAAAATTTAGCCAAGAATGAAATAAGTATACAAATCCTAATTGCTCACTAGTTTAATAAAATTGGAGTCAATTACTATGAAAAGGTCCCTGCCCCTGAAAAGAATCATTGATGAGGGCATAAAAAGATTTAAGTTTAAATAAATATACCAGTCAAAGAATTAATGTTTCCAAATGAGAAAATGAGGATTTTATTTTTTTAACATTTTTTCCCCATGAACACATTGAATTTTTGGACAAAAATACATGGCTCAAGTCTCATAATCTTAAACTACTACGTTCATGGGATAAGGCACATGCTGACTGTATATATAAAGAGACTCAGGAAAATGTCTACCTAAAATAGGTAAAGGAATCTGATTTTAATAATATATCCCTGACAGGGTCAGCCTTTCCTTTGAGAGATGAAGCAACATCTAAAAAGATTAGCCAATCAACTGTTTTATATGGCTTATATACAGGCTTCACTAGAAGCAGAGCGACTTGCTGTAGGGTTCAGCTAACCAAAATCAAAGCAAGTCTTTGCCTGGTAGCCTGATAAGAGACATAGACTTTTTTGGAAGGAAGTAGAGGACCATGGATGCAGAGTTACATATCTAAATCCAGTCCACCAGTATCTGTCTCTCTAACGATGCTAGCTGCCTGCCCCACAAGGTCATATTAGTGTCAGGATCCTAGTTGATGCCCAGCACAGTCATCTCCAACATCTATGAAAAGAAGAATGAAGTCAGGATGTTGGGTTAAGCCTTCAGGTTCATGGTCACTGCAGGCTCACTGTCAGAACCGCTCAGTACTATCTTCTCTGCCATGAGGGAAATGTTCTGTACTGGCACTGACCTCCAGCCCCTGGCCCCATGTAGTTATTGGACACTTGAAATGTGGCTAATCAGACTGGGGAACTGAATTTTTATTTTATTTTATTTTATTTTATTTTATTTTATTTTATTTTAATAGAGTTGAATGGACACATGTGGCTAGCAGCTACTCCTTGGACAGTGCAGCTGGAATACTATCCCTGCCATCTGGTCTGTTTGTCCTTTCCCTGAACATTTTTTTTAATAGCCTCCAACTAGCCCTGGCTTCAAATTTGGCTCAAGATTTAACATTTATTCGCCAACATCTCTTTAGGTTATCAATTTTTTTTTTCTTTTTCTGACTCACTGACCCATACTGTTCATGGGACCCACACTACTATATCCTGCCTGCCCTTAGAGTACAGCATCAGAAGCTTCTCCTTCCCCTTCACTTTTTGCTAGGTCTGGGCTGATTCTGGTACTCTCTCTGCTGCACTGTCCCTCCGAAATTGTTTTTCCACCATCTTGGGTCTTTGGCAGGATTCCCCCCCAATAGCACTCAGTCAGCTATCTTCTCCCAGTCGTTGGTGACCATAGTTACTTCCTCCCTCTAGACAGTAACACCTTAAGAACTAATATTACACCCATAGAAAATTACAATTTCCAGAAGTCTTGCTCTAAAATCTTACGCCTTGTGACTTAATATAATGGAAGTGTCCAGGCATGCCAAACAAAGATAGTTCAGCTCCACCTCTATTCTCTGATTCCCAGATTCTATTTTAGGTGTCTATTTTCATCTTATCCTTTAAGATTAGTCTCCCTTTTTGATTATTCACCTACAACTTTCCACAGCCTAGAGCAGAGAAGAAATATTTTAGAAGTTAAATTTGATATTTCTAAAGGTCAGTTATCCAGGTGTGAAAGCAGGCAAACTTTATTCCACCAGGAACCTGTTTTAAATCTTTCTGCACTGATAATAACACATTGCTGTATTCTTAAATTACAGACTTGAACAGCCTAGATTTTTCACCAAGAAATTTCCATATGATACTAATATGTAATGGAATTTTTCAAGGAGATGATAGCATGCATGTAAATAAATGGTACATGTATCAATCCTATTTCTATACTTGTACACAATGAAGTTTTAAAGTATTCTGAACTTTTATGACATAATCACATTTTAACCTCCCCTTCCTTGTTCACCAAGAGTAGTTTTCTAAAACATCCATGATACCAATTAGACGAGGGTGGTTGCTCAGCTCCCTCCTCTCAGAACACAAAATGTACAGGAGTGGACTCACAGTTGCCATGAATGTCCCAAATGACTCCATTCAAAATATCTTGGGCATGTGACCCAAGCCACACCAGTCTTTCCCCAGAATCTTCCAGATGAAACTAAGGAAAAAGAGTTGGTAGGTCTCTGGACAGCTGTGGAAAATAAGGCCTGGGAGCCTAGATCAAACATGATCGCCACCATGTTTATATGTGGTCTATTATGCAAGAGAAGGCCATATGCAGAAAGAAGCAGAGATTAAGTTTCTTTCCCCTGTCCTGAAACCTAATTTTCCTTGTCCTTCCTAATGTTATATCAGATATCCCAATAGAGTTCCAATAAATTCCCTCTCTTCTGAGTTAGTTCAAGTTACATTTCTGACAGTTGAATCTAATGTCAATCATACAATATATTTAATACATTAAAAGCCCACCCCCAGAGCTGGGTGCAGTCAGACACACCTGTCATCCAGCTATTTGGGAGGCTGGGGGTGGGGTGGACTGCGTTAGCCCAGGAGTTCCAGGATATAGCATGTCATGACCATACTAGTCAAAAGTCACTGCTCTCCAGCCTGGGTAAAATTACAAGACCTTCTCTCTAAAAAAAAAAAAAAAAAATTTTAAGCCACCCCAGAATAAACAGCATTGTGGACTAAAATTGGAGATACATACATAAACCCAGGAAATTCAAAATAAAGGATCCCATTTATTTATTCTCAAATAAATGTCACAGTTTGGGATTATAAGAAACATGATACCTGAGATATGACTAAGTGATGAAAGAAATGCCATCTATGATTTTCTAATATGGAAATTCTTAACCATATTTTTAAACTATTTAAAGCTAGAATAATAAAGGATAGAATCATTAAAGCATGTATAGTCTGATCCCATTTTTATTAAATTATCTCTGATTATCTAATAATTATATTTTCATCTTTATGTATTTGTAGAACATTGCCTGGAATATTTATTTAATGTCAACAGTAGTCTTTTTTCAAAGGGCTAGAGTATTCTATGATGTTTACTTTTTTCCTTCATAGTCTTATGAATTAAAATTCCCAACTCGGATCAATTGAAATATCTTTCCCATATATATCAAGCATACGCAGAACAACATAGAAAACCAATCCAAAGAAAGATTTTCGTACTGCTCCAACAAGAATGCAAATGGCCAGAGTAAAAATTCTGAAAATCCATACGGTTATTCAAAAATGTATCTCCAACTTATTTTATAGTATCTAAGACTTATATTACATATGTATACGTTCATAATTCCCTTAACATACCATTCCTACCCTGAAACTTTTGGTCATTCTCTTCCTTAATTCATTTTTCACCTTTCTATCTGTATTCATCCTTCAGGACTGAACAAAACTCATCTCTTCCTTAAAAACCTCTCTGACTACCTCAGTACTCAGGTTCCTCATATATTCTCAGATCCTATGTCCTTACTTTCATCCCAACAATACAATTTGGCCCTGGAACATGTGATATGAGATTCAGTTAATTAATTTTCTCTGAATCAGTTCTAAATTTCAAACTAAACTACTCTTGGAGATCAGGAATTAATTCTTAAACCAATATGTAGGACAGCCACCTCCCATAATCTCTTCCCCTTCCACAACCATTCTATGGGATTCTAGGGAAGTTTCCTAAACAAAGTACTTTTGAATAATAATTTCCAAATTTTCATTTCCTCCATGGTTTTGAATTGAAATTTTCATTTGATTTGGGTCATCCAATTCCATTCTTATATAACCAAGACATGGTATGTCCATGATGAGATCATTCAGAATTTTTATGTTGTTATTTATCCATATCTACAGCAAACTTTACTCTAAATCCTTCCATGAGACTTTGTAAAAGAGTTAATATCTATTCCATGCTGAGTTTTCTAAAATGTTATCCCAATATTCCCATGGAAAAGTATTTGAGGAAGAATTGGTTCTGTCTCTAGCCAAGGATCCACATAGGCAGGTAAAGAAGTAGACATTTCCAAAGCTCAATAAAACCCTCCTAATAAAAATGTGGCACTGTCACAAATTGCAAATTGGCATGAAAAAGCATCTGAAAAGATTGCCAAGGCTGGCAGTCTGCCTGCCCTGCCCAATCACTTAAGAGAGTAGCACTAATTAATTACAAATGTTCCAACGTAAGTGATGCACACCCATCCTTTTATTTTTTAATATACAAAAGAAGCTTCTTGAAATAGAAATAGTCTAGACAAAATATATCATATTACCAGATAGAGGAGAAAGATGCAAATAGAGTCATAAAACATATTTATGATTCTTAGAGATGAGACACTTAGATGTAAGACTGGCAAGATTAGGGCAAATTTCCTAGTCTCTAATATTCCCTACTGACCCTGACTGTTCCAACTGTAAACCTGGTTATGATTTACCCACAAGTTCTATTTAAAGAACTGAGTTACTGTCTAAGAAATTCTGTGTTATAATAAAGCCCCAGTTTAAAATCCCTAATGAAGAATTACTTGCAGCAGAAACAAAAAAATTTCAAGTGAACTCCCCACCCCCAGGGACAGCAAGCATGCCTTACTTCGATGCCCCAAAGCAGAGCTGGGCACCTATCAGGAGGTTAAACTCCTTTTACAAAAGCTAAAAAAAAAAAGAAGAGGCATGCATATCTTAAAAAAAAAAAAAAAAAAAGAATTATAAACAGTTCAGATGAAGTATTTCATGTTGACAGATATTGCAGAAATGGAATGATTTTAAAGCAAGTCCCCCAAATTACTGATATTTCCCAACAAAAAGAGAGGTATGAAAATATTGTATGGATCATTATTGTGGACTTTGAACACTATTGACATCCCTGACATAGAAAAGTAATCAAAACATAAAATAAAAAATGTATAAACTACAGAGAGGCCATAAGTCAAAAAAAATTTTTAACATAGAACTATATATAGTCCTTATGACATAAGCAAATTCCTATATCATCAGTTCAGTCTAAGGAGACTAAAATTATACAGAAATATTTGAAGATACATAATACAAAGAAATGTAAGTTGATGAATAATGAGAAAATGTCACTGAAGTACACAATAATTTTAATGGGCTGTATGGCCACAAAAGGACTGTGAAATGAACTAGACACTTAAATGGTGGACACAGACAGCTTTGAACCTTAAAAACAGTCTACTCTGATCCCACAGATTCCACTTGGAATCAGTGATCAGGGATCCAAGTGTCATAGATGTCTTTTGAATAAGTCTTCAGCCCCCATACTACCAATCATATATCCATGTCACTTTGTTTCTTGGCAATAGCACTTAGTCTTGTGTTAGACATTTGAGTGTGTGTGTCTGTCTCTCTATGTGAACATTTGGCTTACTAGATCTTGACCTCTTATGAGACATCTCATTCATCTTTGATCTCTCAATGAAACCTAATGTAATAACTTACATTTAATAAAAATATGAATTTATATTTGTTAAATTTGGAAAAACTATTTTTTTTTCATGCTGAGGAAGAAAAATCTGTGGAGAAAGAAAGAAAACTAGCCTCTTCTGAGCTTCCTGCAATGGTTTAAGAACAATGTTAGTGGTGCTTCAACGGTTTCATATCAAGAAGGTTCTAGTACAGATGTTAAGAGTGTAGGCTCTAGTATGACTGGCTGGGGCCAATCCCTGATTCTCTTTCCTAGCTGTATGAGATGGGGCAAGTTTTTTAACCTCTCCATGCCTCAGTTTGACGATACATAAAATTAGGATAATTATAGTATCAACCTCACTAACGTGTTATAAATATTCTTTGAGTTAATATCTGTAAAGTATAGAACAGCATCAAGTACAGAGTCATATCTGAAGAAAAAATCACTCATTCATTTTTTCATAGTTTGGGAGAATTGAGAGAGTCATCTGTGTTAAATTCTCTATCCAAGATCACATGGACTACTGCATTTTGCCTACCTGCCATTAATTACTAGAAGCTTGAACACCTCTTTATATCTTCTCATCTCTGCCCAAGAGCTCCAGGACCAGGCTATGCAGCATTAAAGAACAACTTCCTTCCCCATCTCTGATCTACCTCTATGAGGAGTTCTAAGAGATAAAGAGGAAATGGGAAGAGGCCTCCTGCCAGGTCTCAAATGCTGACCACCAGGCAGCTATCACTGCACTTGTTCGGAGCCCCTCTGGGAATGTTTTCCTATTCCTTGGTTCAATGTCCGCTTCCGCTTCCAGAAATGGGGAGTATAGCATCCTTTAGCAGGGTAATGCCTACCTCATTTTATCACTAAGTATGGTGTAACACATGTCTTAGACCCCTTGCAAGTCAGTCTCTCCATCTGTAAAATGAGGTAGTAATAGCAATAATGATAGCAAACATGTACAGAATGCTTACAGTCGGTCAGGCACTGACCACACTTCACTTAAAATTTGCATAATCATACAATACAGGAATTGTTATTACCCACATATTACGTATAAATAAGGACACGAGGCATGGAGAGGTCATGTAACCTGCCCAAGGTTACGTTGCTAATAAAGGACAATGGCAGGATTCAAACTCAGACTCTCAGATTCCAAAGCCTAGAAACCACTGCCCAAGGTCTGTCAATACACCGGATGCTCTGTGAATGCCTGCTAACCCACTCTGTGAAGTAGTAAGACATCTGAAGATTGGCAGACAATGTAGAGGTCAGGGCAAAAGACTTCATTATATCCTGTGGGCAAAGGGCCTCGAGGGTTGTACATGGGGTCTTTTGCTTAACTAACATCCACTTATTCCTGGCAGAAACTATACTTGAGTAGATTCCTAAACATGACTTTCACCCTCTTCATGGACCGGCCCCTGCTTGTCTCTCCAGCGTCATTTCTTACCATCTTGGCCCCACCCTTAGTAATACATCCTCCCCAAACCATTGCCATCGAGCCTCACCCCACCTACGTGAACTTCTCTCAGTACCTTATATGTGTCGTGACTCTGTCATCTCCCTGTTCTCTATCTCCTCAACTCACTGCTTCCTCTGCTTAGAGGACTGTCTGGTGTCATCTCACTTAGCTCACTATGACTTAGTTTACTTAACAATTACTCTGGGGACTCCTTTTTGACACTCCTATTCTCCCTCCCAAATAAGCTGAGTATCACTGCTTTGTCTATTCATTCCCTACAATTTTCTTGATGATCCTTCTCACGCTAGACTACCATGGCCTGTGTCATATGTCTGCCTCCTTCTATACTCTAGGGTTTGTGAGGACTCCAGCATGTCATGGTTGTCACCACTTCCCCAATGCCTCATACATCCATGTCTTTAATAATTATCTATTAAAGGAAAAGAAGAAAGGAAGTGAGAAAAGAAAAATGTGAAATATTGCCTTTCTCTTCCTCTCCCCTCTGGAGAAAATGTCAATAGACCTGGAATTTGTAGTATTGTAGACCAAATACTTTTTGAATGATGGAGGTGGAAAGTGAATGCAATGGACTCCCATTTGGTCCTTGACCATAACGCCTGAGGAATTTAGTATTTCTCAGGGATAAGATTCATTCAGAAACACTAGAAGACAAGTTGGATTGATGGGTAGGTTTTAAAAAATCAAAATATAAAGGAAAATGTTAAGAAAAATTCCATCTACCAAGTATCAGATGTTAAAATACAGGATGGTCATAAAGTTCATGTGCAATTTAAAATAATGTGCAATTGCACACAAACTTTATGGCCATCCTGTATTTATTGAGGCTGGGCGCGATGGCTAGCACTTTGGGAGGATTGTTGAGGCCAGGAATTTGAGACTAGCCTGAATGAGAGCAAGATACCATTTCTACAAAAAAATATATAAAACTTGGGCATACATGGTGGCAAATGACTATAGTCCCAGCTATTCTGGAGGCTGAGATGTGAGGATCCCTCAGCCCCAGAGTCTGAGCTAGCCCAGGCTACATAACTGTCTCAAAGAGAAAAACCAAAAAACCTATTGATAGAAGAGCTGAAACTTTAAGCAAGGGGTGCCTTAAATGTTATGGAAGGAATTTAATTCTTCAAGAAGCCTAACAGGTCCCAAAATCATGCAGTTACTTTTCTCCCTCCCCTAAGAAGAAAAAAAAAGTGACCAACACGAGGCAGCCTGCATGAATAGAGCAGATTCAGCTTGGATGTCAAGGAACTTCACTCAAATGCCAATCACCACAATTCTAAGCTGTCCGGAGATTTGGCTGGATCACTGCCAGTCAGTACTATGACTGATATCTTTTTCTTCAGACATCGAAACATTGGAAAATATGTTCAGCTGCTGCCTCTTCAGCAGCTTTGCAATTTTCCAAGGATCAGCCTCCCTCCTATTCTCAGCCCCCTAATCTGCAAGCAAAGTAATAACTCCTCCTTGCTTAGAGAAATCGTCTCTGGTTAGTAATTCAAGAATTCTTGGTCTCCTGATCTTTTTCTGCCAGGAATAAGTGGATATTAGTTAAATGAAAGACTCCATGTAAAACCCTGTCTCCCAGCTTCTCTTTCCCTTCAGTCTTTTAAGATGTCATAGACAGGGAAATATAAACCTTTACTAATTGTAGCAGCCTGGGACACCTCCTTTAAACTCCATGTTCAATCAACATTATCGTTCACCCATCCCCATTCTCTAGCAGTGATTGGGAGCCCGTATGCTTTCCGTTTCTGCTCATGGCAGATCAACCCCAATGCATATGTTTAAGTCACCCTTCCCCCGTGAAGCAGGCCACAGGGACGTGGCCTGAACTGATGACTCCTTAACAGCCATCACCCATTTTATAAACATATTTTAGTTTTTGTCCAAAAGTAATTACAGAATGGCATAGACTCTTCCAGCTGTGTCCACTCACTATTCCTGATGGCAAGTACGTAAGCCATTTTGTATGTAAAGACTCGGCCTCTATTCTCTAAAAGCTCTCAAACCAGACAAATGACTGTCTCCCTTCTAGAAGTTTCTGATGGCTTTTCAGCGCTAGAGGTGGCTGGACCAGCCTCTGGCATTGTGACAGCCACCCCATGACCTATTCTCTGCCACACACAGTAAAGATGCCTCCGAAAATCAAGTGGAACAATCATGTGAATCGAATGAAATCAAGTGGATAAAATGAATTACATTCTAAATTTTGAGACATAGACCTGAGTTCCGTGAGCACTGAAGCAGCAGCCACATTTTGGGCTATACCACCAATGAGTTATCATTTTAGGTAAGTCTTTGTCTTCACTAAATCTCAGCCCCCCTCCTCTCTTTTGAAGCAAGTAGTTAGTTGCTTGCTCTCTATCAAGGACACTGTAATAAAGTAATAGTGAGTGCTATAAAATGAAAGCCACAGAAAGAAATCTGAGTTCAAGTTCTAGTTCAGCCACATTCCACCTTGCACGTCAAGTTTCTTCCTGTAGCTCTTACAAGCCTGTGGTACTGTGCAGTCTAAGGTAACATGCACCTGCCTGGCTCTCGCTACTTCTCTAGCATCATCTAGCACACTTGTCTGCTGCTTGCCCTACTCCAGCCATTCCTGTGTTCTGTTAGTTTTCAAAATAAAGCATACTCTACCTTGACCTAGAGCTTTAATATACCTAGAATATTTTGCCTCACCTCCACCTACCACATTTTTTCTTTAGATAATTCTCTCAATCTTATAAGGCTCAGCTGAACTATAATGTTTTCAGAGACGTGTTTATTGATTCTCATATTACTTTGGCTTCCCCCTATTTTATGTTTTCATAGCAACTTGTACTTGAACCTTGACAGCAAACATGACTCTGGCAACTCTTTAAGTGTTTTTCTCCTCTTCAGCGACAACAGAGAGACTTCGTCTGCCTTATCTCTGATATGACCCCAGTACCTAGCTCATGATTGGCATGTGGTAGTTACAAGATACATATTCGTTAACTAACTGCTCATCCGTAAAATCTGCTCTACTTTCTGAGGACTGTAGTTATGATATTTAGTGAAACTTCTTTATAAACTATAAAAGTAAATTGTAAATTGCTATAAAAATCTAAGTCACTCCTATTATCCACATATGCTATGAATTCCAAAAAACTCCAATAGTAAGTAAAATCTCCATGTGCTGATGTTATGGTTGAGCTTCACTATTTTTTGGGATATGGCTGAGAGGCAAAAACAGACAATCACCTACTTAACTATGATTTTGACTTTACAATGATGTAAAGGGATACCCATTTGGTATACAATACATATCACACTTCAAATTCTGAATTTCTACTTTTCAACTTATGATATTTTCAATTTACAATGGATTGATTGAAACAAAACTCCATTATAAGTCAAGGAGCGCCTATACTACCCTCCCCTGTCAGGGAACAATGAAGCTAGGGACCAGACCTAGAATCTATTGCAGTATAAGAAATTACCTTGAAAGTTAGTGACTTAAAATCATAACCCACTAACTTGTGGAGAGTGGCTATGGCCATTAATTTATGGGGAGGGGGTTGAGTGGGTGTTTATGGCCCAGAGTCTCTTGTGGTTTTGCCATCAGATATTGGCTGTGACTACAGTGATCTGAAAGCTTGAGATGCACTTTCACAGTGTCTCACTCACCTGGCTGACAAGTTGGTACTGAATCCCAGGTCCTCTCCACATGGCCCTTTTTCAGAGCAAGTGATTCAAGGAAACAAGATGGAAGACACCATGCCCTTTCAAACTATGCCTTGCAAATCATACGCCATCACCTCTGTCTTACCCAATTGATCACACACAAGCCTTGATTCACTCTGGACGGTGACCATACAAGGGCACACCATCTGGAGGGAAGGAATATGAGAAACCTTCAAACTATGTCTTTTTCTCTTTCCAGAATCACTAGCACAATGCCTCATGCATGGGATTTCCTTTAAAATAAATGATAGAAGGGATATAAGCTAGAATCATGGACCTAGAGATGAAAAGTCAGATCAAAGAATGAATGCTACATAGTTTCTGAAGTTAGCCAGGAAAAAACCAGAAGGGATACTGAACCGGTTAATGAGACTGCACATACATATTCCCCAATAACCACGGCATGAAAGATTGTGACTCTGCTGGTTTACAGAAGAAGGGTGAGAGAGAGTGGGAAGGGGGACACTTTTACATCTAGAAATCCCTAAGCTTCTGAACCCGGTCTTAACCTCCCCTTGACTCTCTAGCATAGCCAAGAACAAAATGTGCTGATAAATGGACTTAAGATTAATATTTTATGTAAAAACAATAATGCTGAGAGACTTAGAAACTGCCAAAGTGATGTTTTTGCATTATCTTTGTTATGAAAATTCACAATTTAGATAGCCTCATGGATGTTATGCAAATACATTAAACAATACTGAGAGGATGTGAGCTTTTAGAACTCTTGACTAACACCAGCATTACTATAATTATCACTTCAAAGTTCTAATAATAACATAATTTGCATTTTCTTTGACACTGTTTTTTTAAAGGAATTTCTAAGTCCTCAAGTAAATATTTGTAAGTTTTGACCATGAAACAGTAAAGGTCATTCAGAGTAAGAAGGGAACATCGCAGAACAGAATTGATTACTTCAATATTCAAGCTTATTAGTTTACCCCAGAAGCATCGCTCTGACCCTATATGGGTTTATAATCTAATAATCCTAAGAGTAATGCACTATTTCAATGAAAACCAAACCACCAACTATATAAGGAACAAGTCAGAAACCTGGTAGTCACCCTGGACGCCTCTCCCTCATCTCCTTTATCTAATCCATCAATATGTTTTTAAACATTTTTTGCTACTCTCTGTTTCATAGAGTCATATATGATCTGGTCCCGATATAACTCTTCCAGTTCACTTGGTAAGACTCCCTTCTCACCCTGTGCGTCTCAGCCTCCTTATACTCTCTTTCCACTATCTTCTCTGGGGTGCCTTGTCTAGAATGCCCCTCATTGCATTTTTTCACTTAAATGCCATTTTCAGGAAGCCTTCCT
The DNA here is from genome assembly GCA_963574355.1 of Loris lydekkerianus. Lineage (NCBI taxonomy): Eukaryota > Metazoa > Chordata > Mammalia > Primates > Lorisidae > Loris > Loris lydekkerianus. The sequence continues at coordinate 15,189 of CAUYPK010077170.1, forward strand.
CAGGTTCCAGTGGAAATAAGTTCTTCTTATTTTATACGTCATAGCATTGTTTATCTTCTTAGTAGCTCTTATCACAACTGTAATTTTTATTGCCTGTGGAAACACTCAGGTAATATTGATCTCCATGTTCTCCACTCCCACACCTAAGGGTGTGGACAATACCCATTTTGCTCATGGTGCTGCCAATATCCAAGCCAGGATTCAACACAGCATTGATGTTCTCTGAGTGTGGATGAATGGAATAAATGAAGATTCAAACACATACTGGAATGTGGCCTAGGCCATAGAAGAATTCTATTAACTTATTTTAAAAAATAAAGTAAAATACAAAAGCATGTCTCTCTTGATGAATTCTTATATCACTACCAATGGCTAGAAAAAAAATTAGAAGCTATTAGGAAAGTGGATATCCCCTTCCCCAATTTAGTTGGGAAGTTTTTACAGAGAATAAAGTCTTTCTCATCAAGCTTGAAATGCAAGTTTGTTAATGGCACTTCTTTTCCATTTAGAAGATTTTCAAGTATTCTATAGAAGAGAAAATGGGAGAGAGAAAGGTAATTTTGATAATGAGAAATTATGATATAGCAATAAAGTGCAGAATATATCCACCTGTATCTATAAGACATTCTCAGCTATTATAGATAAGCCATGGCTAACTAACCTTCAACCGTCACCAAAAAAGAGGCTAGTTAAAAAAAGAAGAAAAGAAAAGAAAAGAAAAGAAAAGAAAAGAAAAGAAAAGAAAAGAAAAGAAAAGAAAAGAAAAGGAAAGAAAAGAAAAGAAAAAGGGAGGAAGAGATGGTTCAATGGCATACCTTTTAGTCAAATTGTTAGAATTAAACAGAAAAACCAAAAGCTTTGCATAAAAACAGGAAAGCATTACTGAAAATTACATTAAGTGCATAAGGCCTAACCAGATAATTCACATGGAATAAATCTATCTATATTGAAAATATGGATCTTATTGAACTTATGTTTTTTCTGAAGAAAAGTTAGCAGGAGACATTAAAAATAGAGCAACAGCATTGACGATAGGTAGAAGTACTGTCATATACTTCAAATCTTTCAAAAGCATTTCTATGTTTTTTATTCATTTTAACAAATTCTAAACATGAAATCACAATTTCTATTAGGACAGTCACATATAAAACAAAAGAATTTTAATGAGTTTTCTCCCCAAAATAGCCTGAGGTACAAATTCACATCAAGGATTAATGACCTGTCAGCTTGTACTTAGAGGGAAAAAAGAGACATTTTAGTTATAGAAATTTAAAAATAAAAGAGTCTAAAGTAAGAAAACTTATTATTTTCCCTTTTGTGTCATAAAAAGAACTGACCTGATTTATTTGGTTTAAATTGGCCAAAAGAAAAATGTATTTAATGGTTGGCCTTTTAAGCAAAACTTCATTTTGGGTGAAGTTTTATGACAAAATTAAAAGACCTACCCAGAAATATTATTTTAGTCACCTAAATGTCATCACATTAATGTTAGAGTAAAATATATTACGAAACAAAGAAGCTATTTACATTTTAGATGTAATAAAATGTCTCTGACAACTGCTGTAATGTTGAAGGAGTGCATTACTCTCTTAACCAGGCATGTCTGTTGGTAAGTGCCATAAAACTACTTGAATAGCTATTTCAACCCATCAATGCAGTTCTATCTTTATTTTTTAAAGTTTTATCTATTTCAAGTAAAAGTTAATGCTTGGTTTTCTGATTCATTTACACTTGACACACAGCCATGCCAGAGAAGCTCTATTTGAGGTGCTATAAATCTGCTTTTTTTTTTTTTTCCCCCTCTCTTTGAATTGAGAAGCAATGTTATGACAGTTGGAGACAGATTTCAAGGCTGAAAAAAGGACATTGAATTTGAAACACAGCACCATCGGTGTTTAAAGAGATTCCAAATTTGGAGGCTTGCATTCTACCAACCCCACAGTATACATGATACAGAGATACCAGGAAAACAGTCCATGGTGCTGTTTGGTCCTTTTCCTTCATGGGGTTCCATCTTGCTTTTTGTAAGCATGCACTCACATAAAAGAAGTTAACATATTCCATCTTTTTCCTTCAGAAATAAAAGATAACTTGCATTCACCAGAATGAATAATCTTAACCTGTGCCTGTACTTACTCCATGAAAACTGTATGTGATTGAGAAATATAAAATAAAATAATAAAAAATAAAACCAGTTTTATCTGAGCCCATTGGTGCATGTTGGCAGTCCCTGCTACATAAGAAGCTGAGGTAGGAGGATCACTTGAGCCCAGGAATTGGAGACTAGCTTGGACAACATAGTGAGACTCCATCTTTAAAAAAAGAAAATTGGACCAGTTTTGCCTAGAAGATGTAAAATATATCTGGATATCTGAGTAATTTATTTCTTTAACTTTTCAAATAAATATTTAGTATCATAGACAAACAGAAGCACTTTGGGAAAAAGTGCATTTCATACAGATTTTTAAATAGAAAACATACACCCGAATAGACTTTTTAATAGCACTCTTTGCTCTCCTAGTCCTGCTTGGAGCCAGAACAGTTACAAGGCACATCATTAAACAAGAAGGTCCTAAGAACATCTTAAATCCTCAATAAATCTTTATCACACTCACAGTTCTATATACCACAGGAGTGCATATTTAAAGCTTCCTATGACATAGAGTTGACCTAGCACTTTCTACCTTGCAGGAGCTTTATGCAGTCCCTGACAGAAGTGTGTAAAAATCAATTTATGTTCAATAAGGTAAATGTTAACGACATCTTTAAACACGATGAGCCAATGGCATAGTTTATTTCCAGACATTCAAATTTTGATAGCTGATGACCTTAAATATTATTTGGGCATGATCCAAAAGTTCAGAGACATTTAATACCCTATAATTAACTGGAAGAAATTTCTGAAGTCATAGATTTCTCCTCCTCAGAAGCTTTCCATGGCTCACAGCTCCCTGCAGAAAGAAGACTCATTGCATTGGTTTGGCATTTAAGATCTTCTATCACCTGGTGCTAAATTACTGTTCTAGGCTGATTTTACTCATCTGTGACTCGTACTCTGTGGTCTACAAAGTCCAAGTATTTCTTGTTGCTTGAAGACACACTGCACATCCCAACCTCTGCCCTGTGCTGTTCCCTTTTCACCATCTCTGTTGACTCTTAAAGTTTTAATTGGGACAATCTATTTAGAAGGAAGTTTGTTAGTATGTTTGCCAAGACTATTAATGTCATGATATTAACTTAATCCCCAATTTTTCTTCTAAGTCGCAGAAATAATCAGCACTGTAGATTTCTTGAAATGCACAACAGTTGTTTTTATAATAAAACAAAATTCCCCAGTAGAACCTAAAATTCCAAAGTTAAAGATTTGTATTAAAAATCATTATTCATCCACATGATGTATCATAGGTTAGCTGTTTAAATGATGATAACAGAGTTTTCAATGACAAGGAGAATGCTTAAGACATTTTTAAGTGAAATACCACTGATAGAAATAGCAGGAGTGAAAATTAATTTATAAAAAATAGGGCATTGGAGAAAATTGGCAGATAAAAAACATGCCACCTAGTTAAATTGAATCTCAGGTAAATAATGATAAATAATTATTATTTTCTTAAAAGTAATGGATAACCTGTGTAATATTTGAGACATACTTAAAATATAAAAATCTTATTTGTTTTTATCTACAATTCAAATTTAACTGTGTGTTCTGCATTTTTAGTTGCTCAGTCTGGTAACTAGTAGGGAAGTGATTGCATACTTAGTGATTCCACAATCTGGCTAAGTAACCTCTCCTGTCTACCCCTGGGTAGCATTTCATTTCAACTCAGCAGATAGTGAACTCAGATATCTAAATTCTCTACATCCTTCTAAATCAACTTAAAAAAAAATCCACCAACATTGATTCCAAGGAATCACCAGGACTCCCTAACCTCTCCAAATTCCAGAGCCTAAATTCCCACCAAGTCTTTATGGGAGAACTACATACAAATGATCAATTTCTGTTGTGCCTTGCAGTTTTATTTTTATGCATTTATACTTAACAGAGGAACTAGAGATCATTGAGTTTAAAAGCCTAGAATTATTTACAGTATTTAATGCATACTAGGGAACCAACTCTAATTTGCCCTTTTACTGTGACAGATTAACAGCATGGTCTGTCTAGCATTTGTCATTTTTGAACTCTCCCTTAATGCTAAGATAACTACTTCCTTAAGATTTTCTTCTTAATAATGTGATCCCATTATCCTCGGTCCAATTTTAGGAATCTTCTATGTCCCATAGGCTACTTAAATTAACATGCAATTAAATGAGTTATTTTTTTTTTTTTGCATCTTTTTCCACAAAACTTCCCCTTTTCCATATTCTCTATCATCATCCATCCAGAAATTCTAATAAAAAAAAAAAAATCATAGCATATTCTCAATGCACCCCCTTCACTACCCACCATTCTTGTATCTTGTCAGTCAAATCTATTCAGTTCCTCCCTATCTTCTTTAATTCCCACTGTCCCTATCTCAGCCCGGACTCTCAAATTTCAATGTGCTTATGATTCAATCTTGTTATAATGTATATTCCTATTCCATGAGTGAAGTGGAATTCTTCTTACTAACAGGTTACTTGGTGATACTGATTTTGTTGAACCAGAAACCATCCTTTGAGTACCAAGGCTCTGGGTTATTTGGGGGTGGGGGGAGGTGGTTAATGTGAGGGTACATACGATTAGGTTACATTGTTTGCATTTGTAACATTAAGTGCTACTTGTAATTGAGTCTTTTCTTTCATTTCAATTAGTTTCTGGGTAAAATTTCCTATGCCGCCTTTTACCTACTGAAAATTGTCAAAATATAAACCACTAAGCTTATTATAACAGTTTCATGTCCTGTTTCTCCCCATCCCAAAGGCCTACATTTTAAACTGTAACCCCACTCCACTTCTTTCTGCTCTTGAAACTCTTCGTCCTACTTCTGGGCCAGTGTATATTCAAGGCCGTTTGCCTAGAACGTGTTTAGAGTAACCTCCTTTGCCTGAGTAGCTCCGTCTTTCTGGTGAGGCTCAAATGTAACACACTGTGTGAAGCCTCCTATGACCCCTCAATATCACTCCCAGCCTCACTCCCAGCCCATAACTCCCACAATTGGGTGCTTACACATAATTTTGTACTTGTACCAATTGCAATATACAGAATCCATTATGTATGAGTATTAAGTACTGTTCTGTGTAGTTTATGTCCAGTTCTCATGAAAATCCTATAAAATATCATTGTATCCCCACTTCACAGACAATAACACTGAAGTACAGAAAGATGACTTTTCTCTGGATCATACAGCTAATTCATGCCAGAGCCAGGTTCAAGCCCAACCAGTCCAGTGACAGAGTATCATCTGAACCATACTTACTCTACAATTATAATTCACTTCAGTTACCAGGTTGAACTTGAAATTGCTGGTCTTTGACTATTTCATCTCAACAAACATCAAACTCCCATGCATCAATTTTTCAATAAATTAAGAACCATTCATGAGTAGATGCCATATCTTTTTCGTCATAAAATGGATTTTGTGCAGGTTCTAGCACGTAACTGGCTCTCAACTGATCTTTGTTAAATTGAGCAAAGATAGTAACAATTCCATTTATTGTGGAATGAATACATGTTAGGATTATACAAGTTGTTCTACATATCAGTGAGACAATTAAGTTCAGAAACTCATCCTGGAGAACGTGCTACATACCTCACTGCTGAATATCATTACAATCACCTTCAAAGTATTCCTCTTGGTCACCTGGTGACTATAGTGATATTCAGCAACAAGGCATGTAGCACATTTTCTAGGAGGAGTTTGTAAACTTAATTGTCAGAGCTGTTACAATGACAGTTCTAATGGCCATTCTAGGAAATGAGCTCCAAAATTGCTTTGAAGGGAGGACTAGGTGCTGGCGTTGGTGCTTCCCAAGGGGAGAACCTTAAAGGTGACCATAGTGACATTCAGCAAGGAGGCACATAGCACTTTTTCTAGGATGAGTTCACAAATTTAATTGTCTGACCTTTTACATTGTCATATATAAAAATCATTACAAGTATGTATTGTGGATACTATTATTTTCATATCACAAATGATAATTATAATGGCTTATAGAGGTTAATGCCCATGAACATACAACCAGGAACATAACCAAGTCAGCTTTTAGTGTTGAGTAGCATGGAACCTTGAAGAATATCTTTTTTTCTTACCGAGTCAAACTTGTGTTATGATTCTAAAAATCTTGCACACTATAGGAAGAAGACAAAGTTCTCTTTGATAGCTTATTTTATAATTTTCATATTTTGAGAATTTTGAAACATACACAAAAATAGAGATGAAAGTATAATAATAATCTCCCAGGAACCCATTGCCCAGCTTCAAAAAGTATCAACTTTTTGGTACTTTTTATTCACCATTCAGGATTGGATCTACCCTCGACCCTCCCATATTTTATTTGTTCATTTGTTTATCACTGAGCTATTTTAAAACAAGTCCCAAAGGTTTTATCGTTTCACTTGTAAATTCATCAGTATGTACCTCTACGAGATATCTTAAAATAGCCACAAGATGATTATCACACTTAGCATTAGTAAATATCCCTGGATATAGTATGTTGATAATATCCATCTATGTTCAATTTTTCATAATTGTCTCAAAAATGGCTAGCTTAAATCAATTAGATTTAAGTTCAATTATTTTCATCAAAACTTTCATAGGGGGTGCTCTATATGCCCTGTGTCACCAAGTAGAATGCACATAATTTCTGGTCATCCCAAATTAGTAGATTGATCATCAAGATTAGGATTTGTCAGTGTTATATATTACTCAGTGAACAAATAAATTTTATCAAAATAGTTTTAGAAGTCATAGACCTACGTTGTCAATGGAAATTATTTTTAAGAGCTTTGAAGAGTATGTTTTTTTCTAATTCTATATCCCAACGTATTTGGAAGTAGGAATTCTTATTGATTATCAACTCCTGTCATGTTGTTCAGTAAATGGGTCAGGGCACAAATGCAGGGATATCAAACATTGCATTCAGTACTGAACTGGAGACAGATAAAGATCTCCTGCCTTAGAAATTATAACTCATATCAGGACCAAAGGGAAAAAAAAAAAAAAAAAACCCTCCATCAAACTATAGTTGACATAGGCCTCAAGTACCAGCAGGGTACTTGGTTCTTCACAAATATTTTGGCACTGATTCCATAAATATTTATCCTGTTAAAGCTAAGATTCTTTTGCTAAGAATATAAAGTTTCTCTTATGCATTATGGAAGAGATATTTGATGACCTATTGTTTGATCAAAACATCAAGTTTGAAGATGTGCATAAAAAAACAGAACTCCAGTTAAGAGGTCATAATACTGTGAAGAGAAACTTAAATAAAAGGTATGCTCCCCTTTGCATTAATATAGCTTACTCCTCAAAATATGCTTTGCCTCTGTGTATCTATGAGCTGCTAAGGCTGGGCATTGTATAAAAATTTATCATTTAAAACATTTGCACAAAGAATCAGAGAAAGAAATTCTTAGCATCAGGAGACAGAATGTACCTAATGAAAGTACTTTGTTAGTTCTTGTTTGAACATTCATTGGCAGAGGAAATTGGGTCCTAAAGAGAAAGACACAAAGGAAATTTTAAATGCTAAAAGTATCTGACGAAATTAAAGCCCAGCATCTTGAGTTAGGGCCAGTTACAGGCAACAGAGGTGTCTACCATTTTCAGGACATTTCCACTTTGCCTCTACATAATCTGCTCTATTTTACTCATTTGTGTTTAAAGTACTTATGGTGAGTATTGATTCTAAAGCTATATGCCTTATCCATCCTTGGAAATAATGTGGGACATTATTTTGGCTTTGAAAAAAGCCTTACCCAGCAATTCAACAGACTTAGCTCCCAATTTCCACACCCACACAGATGATCTGTACTGGGGCAAATTCTTGTCTATAACTGTAAAGATTGGACTTGATTGGGACTAGATGGAAAGCCACTCCCAGTTCAAACTGCCTCTGATTCTGTTAAGTGCTATGCCAAAGAAAAGTACAGGATTGAAATTATTCCAATGAAATCATGCCCTGAGCAAAACTGAGAGACCATATGTTTTCCTTTAAATACACTATGTTTGGGTCAATTATAAACATCACACTCCCTGTAACCACACTAGCAGAAAACTAATCTCAGAGAGCAATAAATATGGTCCTTTTCAGAGAACATATAGGCTTTAGTTTGGTAGCATTAAATACCAAAGAAAAAGAGAATAATAGAGTTTGAGACTATTTGGTATAACTTGAAATATATCAATATCTTGTTGTTTCATAGTTTCAATTTTTTCTTTAGTTTAAGAGTCATTCAAAATATAACAAAGATAAAAGTGTCTTAGTTCAGAATAGAATAAGGTTTGTAATACCTAAACCCTCCCTCTTGCATATTTAAGTAGTAGATGGCTGACTCGTTGTTAGCCTATGAAAATTGCCCCACCCTAATACATTTGTGGTGCATCTTACAATGGTATATGTGAAACTTAGTAAATGTAGAATGTAAATGTCTCAACACAATAACTGTGAAATTGCCAGGAAGGCTATGTTAACCAGTGTGATATATATGTGTCAACCAGTCTGTGAAACTAGTGTATGATGCCCCCCATGATCATACCAATGTACATAGCTATGATTTAATAATAAAATAAAATAAAAAAACATTATGAAAATCTCGGAATAAAAGTTCCAAAACAGTGCATAGCCAGAAAAAAATAAAAGTAATAATAAAAACAAAAAAGTAAAAAATAAATTATCCCAGAGTTCTCTGAGAAAATGACCCGTTTTTGCTCTCCATTTCTCTTCCTCTTTGAGAGTTTGGGAGTGTTAAAAGGATTTGTCTTCAATGTCAGAAATCCTTTCTTCTGCTTGCTCCACTCTGTTACTGAGGGATCCTACTGTATTTTTCAGATCTTTGAGGGGTGCTAATTCTTGCTTCAGTGTGTCTAAGTTTTTGGTGGTTTTGTCTTTAAATTCGTTGAATTCTTGGGACAACTTTTGAATTTCTCGTTAATTCCTTATTCCTACTTTTGAATTGCTGCTTAAAGTTTTAATTCCAAATTTTCCTCCACTTCATTAATCTTGTTTGCAATCCAAATTCTGAATTTGATTTCTGACATCTCAGCCAGTTTTTTATGAATGGAATGTTCAATTACATCTGCTGTGTCTTTCTTTGGGGGTGGTTGATCAATTTTGGTTATTCATGTTACCAGCGTTTTTCTACTGATTCTGCTCCATGGTTGTTTTACTCCCTTTGATTTTTCCCCTGGGGCTTTGTTGAGGGCGTGTACAGTGCTGTGGCCTGAGAAACTGGGGCCCTGTATGGTGTGGTGCGGCTCAGTGGTTCTGTCTTGTTTTCAGCTGTTTTTTTTTTTTTTTTTTTTCAACACTAGTGAAACAAATACTCTGGATTAAGTCTCAGCTGTGGAGAAATATCGTCAATTAGGTCACACTGCCCATCAAAGGCAACAATTGGAAAAGGAAAATCAAACCTTCCTACAACCACCCACCCAGGGCACCACCTGATTTGTCCTCAGGCAATTGGCTCAGCCCCAAAGGTCCAAATTAATTGTCTCAGTCTGCACCTGTCTCATGTGAGAGAGTTTAAGAGGTCTCTGGGAACTGGATCACAGGGGTCTGGTGACTACTCTGAAGTGGCTTGCTCCAGTACTGCATGGAGTCAGTAGGAGCCAATCAGCCAATAGATCAGTCTGGGAAGGTTGGTGCCTCCTTCCCCACCATGCACCACTGTCACACCAAGTCACTGATAGCCCTGCAGTTGGCTGACCCAGTTGCCTGTAGTGAACCAATACTCCTGAAGTTTGCACCTGCCTGTATCACAAGGAAGTCTGCCAGGCTACTGCACTCTGCCTCTCTCTCGTAGAAGGAGGTGAGGCCTGACAGCCTTGGGTGCTTGATGTAGGTTGTGGTGTGTTCACTCAGGTCCAGTCCTGCCTCTGATTAATGCTACTGACAGAACGGAACAGAACAGAACAACTTTGCAGTTCCCCCGTAGAACAGAAGCTGATTTCATTTCCAAATCAGCTTGTCTTTGCTCCTGAAGGTTTGTATTCGGTTAGCTGTCAGTTCTGTCCTGCTACTTTCCTTTTTCTATAGTCTGACGATCCCCTGAGTGTCAGATGTGTCTTAGGTTCAGTAAAGCGGTCCTCTGGGTCAGCCCTGCTGTGGGAGTTTCCCCGGTTTGTAAACTGGTGTTGCCTTAGGCAAATCCTTTACTCAAGGTCTCTGGTTGCCCAGGGAGACAGGGGCTGTGGCTTCAGAATAACCAGGGGTGAGCTGCATTACTGCTAAAAGAGGGCTGCTGTTTTATGCTTCAGGGAGTCACTGCTATGGTCTGATTCCCTCTCAGCCAACCATCCGCTCCTTTCTCCCACACCCCAGAGTCTGCACTGACCGGCTGCAGCCCCGGCACTGTCTACACCCCTCGAGAAATAACCCGAGAGTCTGGATTCCTTGGGGACAGGCCTCCAGACCTCAGAGTGAGAGTGGAGGGGAGTGCTTGGAGCTCAGGTGTGTAGGTAGAGAATATATACAGTTTTACACAGTTTTATGCCTGGCCATATTGTTGCCAAAAGACGACTTCTGCACTGTGCCTCAGGAAGCCACAACTCTGGTGTGGTTCCCTCTCAGCCGACCGTCCTCTCCTCGCTCCTGTGCCCCAGAGTCAGCGCTGACCAGCTGCAGTCTAGGCACTGTCCACACCCCTCAAGAAATCACCCAAGAATCTGAACTCCTGGTGAACAGGTCTCCAGACCTCAGAGTGACAGTGGAGGGAAGTGCTGGGAGCTCAGAGTTTCAGGTAGAGAATATATACAGTTTCATACAGTTTTATGCCTGACAGGAGAATGCCATGGCACCCTAGTAGGGGAGGTAGGTCCAGTTTTTAGAGGGTCTCTTCCACGGAGTGTAGTGGGAGGACCTTTGAACTCTGCCTAATTGTTTGTGGGGCACTCCGAGCCATTCCCATGGGGGAGGGGACTCCCGTTCATTTGGTGATGGATTTTGAACCTTTTGTTTGTATCCTTGTGGTTGCCGCTCGCCTCAGCGGGGTTGACGTGCGTTATTCAACCTTCTCTCTTAGTGTAGCTCAAATCCACCATGTTACTTGCTAAATTTTTGTCCTTTAACTCTCCTTCTGAACAAGAGCCTCTGTAGAAAGCTGGCTTCAGTCAGCCATCTTGTCTCCTCCACTTATTTTTATTTTCAATGACTTGATGAAAACAGAAGCTGTTTTAAAATAATAAAGACAAGATTTCCTGAGGATTACACAGATAGAAAAGTTGACCCAGAAGTGAAAAAGCAGGAGCAACAAGAATTACAAGAGAGGATTTTCAGTATATTATAATTAAAAGAAGGTGGAATTCTAAGCCTTCTGTGGCACATGGGCTTCTTTAATTATTATGATAAATTACCCCAAAAAGGCAGTATAGATGAAATTCTGCTGTTTGGCTCAGGAAGTGACCATAATGTTACAAATATACATGTATGGTTTCATATACAAAATAAAAGGGAAAGGAGCTCTTTTTTTCAACAAAAAAATTATCCTGGATGAGAAGGCATAACACTACTTGACTTAAAATTGTACTATAAGGCAATAGGAATCAAACAGCATGGCACTTGTATAAAAGTAGACATATAGACAAGTGGAAAAGAAGAGAGAATCCAGAAACAAAACCAAAACTCTACAAGTTACTGATCTTCAACAAAGCAGACAGATACACTGGGTAAAGGACACCTTATTCAATAAATGGTGTAGGGAAAATTGGATAGGCATATGTAGAAGAATGAAACTGAATCCCTATCTTTCAACATAGAAAAAAATTAACTCAAAATGTAGTAAATACTTAAATATAAGACCTGAAACCATAAAGATATTAGAGAAACACCTAGAAAAAGTATCCTCACCATTGACCTAAGAAAAGAATTTATGACTAAGACTCCAACAGCAAAGGAAACAAAAATAAATAAATGAATAAACAAATAAATAAGACTAAATTAAAAATAAAATTAAAATTCTACATTGCAAAAGAAATATTAACAAACAAACCACCCATAGAATGGGAAAGAATATTCACAAGCTATAAATACGACAAAGGAATAAGGGCTAGAATTTATAAAGTACTCAAAAAAAATCAGCAAACCCCTAAAACATACTTTACCTAGTACCTTTTACATTAATCTAAAATAAAGACAAAAGAGAACCAAAAATTAAATAATCTCATTGAAATTGGGACATGAACAGATATTTTTCAAATGAAACCAAAGACTAGAAGCAGCTTTCGAAAGAGGTTCCTGTCCAGAGGGAAAGATAATGGACAGAACAGACTCAATGAAGATAAGGTGGGTAGCAGAGCTAAGAAAGAAGGCAGATAAGGGCATATCATTTTTGAAGAAGGAAGCTGCAACTCCTATAAAACAAATTCCAGGTACAAAGCCCATCATCAAGAGGAAGAGAGACCCCTTCCCCAAGAGAGAAGCTCGCTGTGTGCTCTCTGCAAGCAAGCAGGGAACAAAAAATCTCTTATTTTATCCCCTGGGAGAGAGCTGCTAAACACCGGGTCTCCTTTTCTAGGAAGGTCCCACTTTGAGCCTAGGCATAATCCTGTCAGTCATAAAACTGAAAAAATATTTCCCTGTAATTCTAAACTCCCAGTTCACCCTTACCCTCTCTCCCAGTGGACTGTAAGCCTGTCCCTGCAGAGCCCAAAATGTATGGCAATTTCATGGCAAGCCTAGGCATTGTGTGGGCTGCTGGACAGCAGTGCTGGAATAGTGACTCTAGCAAAGTTGGGGGGCTCAGGAAGAGAGGGAAAAGAAGGAGAGAGAGATACCCTATGGCATAGAGGTGCTCACGCCATGAGTCAGACTTTGGCAGTGCACTCCCCTGAGCCTGTTGCTCACTGGGGGGAACTAGGCTTCAACTTCTCTGGCTTACTGGCAGCAGTGTGCATCAGGGACAAGGCACTGACTGTGCTATCAGGGGAGAAAAATGCTCTATGACAGTGTGCAGTGGTGGGTGGAGGCATTGATAACTGGTCTGAATTTGGAGGTGCACTTTCAAAATCCCATTCACCAGTAGTAGGAACCAGGCTTCTGCCCCTCAGGGTTTCTGGGGGCAGTGTGTGGTAAGGGAGGAGGTGCTAGCTCCTGTATGACTATGACATGCATACCACCCCCCTTGCTCTATTGCTCATGGAGGGAACCACTGCTGTAGCCTGGCGGTGTTGCCAGCAGCAGTGCGTGGTGGAGGACAGAGGCACTGATGCCTCTGGACTGATTCTCTGGTGGGGGTAGACCATCCTGACTTCATTGCTCACCAGGAGGATCCAAATTTCTGCACCTTAGTTTTTCGGGATGGAACTGCCTGTGGATCCCTACTATTAGATCACTGAAGACCCTTTTAACTCTCCAAGTTGAACATTTTACAACAAAGACATTTATATCAGAAAGTTTATTGCAGCCACTTTCATGATTCCCAAGTTGTGGAATCAGTCTAAATGCCAATCAACACATGAATGGGTAAACAAATTATGGTATATGTATTCCATGGAATACTATGCAACTATAAACAAGAGGAAGACTTTACATCTTTTATGTTTCCCTGGATGGAGCTGAAACATATTCTTCTTAGTAAAGTATCTCAAGACTGGGGGAAAAAAGTATCTAATGTACACAATCCTATTATGGAACCAATATATAAACACTTACACATTCATAGGAATGATAACATACAAAGATAGTCCAGAAAGAAAGAGAGGAGAGGAGGGAGAGAGCAAGGGAAGTGGAGAGCAATTGGAGACAGAGTATTTGGTGGGATCTCACCTAATGTACACAATTCAAAGGTACATTTCAAAACAACTAAAAGTATACTATAAATGCAGTAGCAGAAAAATAAGTAAGCAAGGTGATGATAATGTTAATTAGTTTGATTTAAACATTCCACATTGTATATCAAACCATCACATTGTACCCTATAAAGGTACACAGTTATGATTTAATAAAAATTAAGTTAAAAATAAAACAGGGAAAAAAATGAAAAGAAAGAAATGGTCAACAAATATATGAAAAAAAAAAAACTAAACATCACTAGTCATCAGGGAAATGTAAATTTAAATTACAATGAGTTACAACCTTACCTGAATCACAATAGCTATTATTAATATTTTTGGATGTGGTTGGATATTTTGGATGTGGTTAAAAGGAAATATTTTTACACTATTAGTGGGAATGTAAATTACTATCTCCTCTATGAAACAACTTTATGGAGATTTCTCACAGAACTAAAAGTAGATTTATCATTTGATTTAGCAATCCTACTACTGGATATCCACCCAAAGGAAAAGACGTCATTATATAAAAAGACATCTGCACTTTTACGTTGATCACAACAGAACTCACAATTGTAAAGATATGAAATTAATCTAAGTGTCATCAATAAATGAGTGGATAAAGAAATTGAGGTATATACATATTATAGAATAGTAATTATCAATGATAAGGAATGACCCAATGTATTTTTCATGAGCTTGATGCAACTAGAAGTCATCATCCTAAGTGAAGTAACTCTGGAACAACCAAACACTGCATATTCTCACTTATAAGTGGAGCTAACAAATGGGTATAAATTGTGTACAGTTCCTAATGAGCTGAAAGACACAAATATGAGGGTACAAAGTTTTTGGTAACTATGTTCTCACTTCTAAAGTTCAAGTTGTAGAATAGCCATTCACTGCAGGGGTGTACTGAATATCCTAATTATGCACATTAGGTGAGATCTTGCTGAAAACTCGCCCTCCTTCCTCCAATCACTCTCCCTCTCCCCTCCCCTCTCTCACCTCTGTTCTTTTCCTTGCAAGGCTATTTTTGTGTTTTGTCATTGTATGAGCAGTAATTGTTTATATATTGGTTTCATATTAGTACTGAGTATATTGTACATATTTTTTCACTTCCCAAGATACTGTACTTAAGAAGAATGTGTTCCAAATCCGTCCAGGTAAACATAAAAGATATAATAAAGTCTCCATAATTTCTTATATTGAATAATAGTCCATAGTAATCGTATACCACATTTGTTAATCCATTCATGAGTTAATGGGCATTTGAGTTGCTTCTACAATGTGTATATTATGAATTGAGCTGCAATAATCATTCTGATGCAAATTTCTTTATGTTACAGTTATTTTTTTTTTTTCTGGATATATATATATAGTAATGGGACTGTGGGATCAAATGGAATGTCAACTTTTAGTTCTTTGAGAATTCTCCATACTTCTTTCCATAAAGGTTACCGTATATACTCGAGTATAAGCCGAGTTTTTTTGGCACAAATTTTGTGCCGAGTTCGGGTTTTTCAGCACAAATTTTTTGCCAAAAAAACTCGGCTTATACTCGAGTATATACGGTATATTAGTTTGCAATTCCAACAGCAGTATAGAAGTCTTCCCTTCTCTCCACATCCACAGAAGAATCAGCATATTTGGGATTTCATGATGTCGGCTAATCTTACTGGAGTTAGGAGATATCTCAAAGTGGTTTTGATTTGCATTCACCTGATGATTAAAGGCAATGAGCATTTTTTTTCATGTGTTTGTAGGTCATTCATCTGTCATCTTCAGAGAATTATTTGTTCAAGTGTCTTGCCTTTAATTTTTCTTGAAGAAGAAAAATCTCAGCCAGGATTATGTATCATACTAAACACAAGTTTCATATTAAAAGAAGAAATTGAATCTTAATTGACTAGCAAACATTAAGGAAATTTGCCACTACACAATATGAACTCTTCATATGTACTCAAATCAATACTATACACAGACCATCACAATCAACAACCAATAAACTCAAGACACCTGAAAGCTAAAGGGCAAAATTTAGCTTCTACAATGGCCCAAGTGGTAAAATTAGACAACAGACCTCCACAAACCAAGATGAACAGAACCCTACTATCGTTATCTATTCTCTCAGTAAATGTTAATGGCTTGAATTACCCACTATAGAAGCACAGGCTGGCTGATTGGATTAAAAGGGAGAAGCCAAGTATGTGTTGTATTTAGGAAACACACCTAAACTCCAAAGACAAAATGAGACTCAGAGTGAAAGAGTGGAAAATATATTTTAAGAAAATCAAAATCATAAGAAATCAGGCTACACAATCTTAATTGTGGATATATTTTGTTTTAAAGTAACAATAGAAAATAAAGATAAAGATGGATATTTGTCAAAGGAACAGTATGACAGGAATACATTGCAATCTTAAATATGTATGAACTCAACTTTAATGATCCCAGATATATAAAAAGAATCCTAACTAGTAAGAACAATATGATATCATCCAACACCATAATAGCTGAGAACTTCAACACATCACTCACTGCACTGGATAGATCCTCCAAGCAGAAAGTAACAAACAGTGGCCTTAAACACAACTGTAGTACAAATGAGCTGAACAATCATATACAGAACATTTCACCCCAATAATACTGAGTACACATTTTTTTCACTACCTCATGCATTATTATCCAAAATTAATCATATCCTAGGACAGCAATCAAATCTCAACAAACTTAAAGTAATGGAAATTATATCTTTTATATTTTTGGACCACAGTGGAATAAAAATAGAACTCAAATCTAACAAAAGTTGGATTTTTGTGTGTGTTCATTCACACAAAAAATCATGAAAACTGAACAAACTTATGCTGCATTACAAGTGGGTCAA
The DNA here is from genome assembly GCA_963574355.1 of Loris lydekkerianus. NCBI lineage: Eukaryota > Metazoa > Chordata > Mammalia > Primates > Lorisidae > Loris > Loris lydekkerianus. Next base: position 31,983 of record CAUYPK010077170.1, read on the forward strand.
GGGTGACATAAAGAATTACATTATTAGATTCTTAGACAAAAAAAAAAAAAAAGAAAAATGACAATGAAGCCACAAGCTATCAAAACCTGTGGAATACTGCAAAAGTAGTCCTAAGTGGTAAACTTATCACATTAAATGCCAATATCCAAAAAGCAGAAATAGCACAGATCAACAACCTGAAGAATCATCTCAAGAATCTGGAAAAGGAAGAGCAATTCAACCCCACACCAAGCTGTAGAAAATAAATAACCAAAATTAGATTAACACTAAATAAAATAGAGAACAAAAGATATATCCAGAAGATTAACAAAACAGTTTTTTTTTTTTTTTTTTTTTTTTTTTTTTTTTAAAATGTGGTGTTGGTTTTTTGGGTGGGGATAAACTGGCACAGACCACGCAAATT
>CAUYPK010077171.1:0-11211 GCA_963574355.1 Loris lydekkerianus
ACCCAGTCACTGGTATCTCTGCAGATGGCTGACCCAGTTGCCTGTTGTGAACAGATACTCCAGGGGTTTGCACCTGCCTGAATCACAAGAAAATGTGCTAGGGGGACAGGCCTCCAGTTCTGAGAGTGGGGGCAAAGGAGAGTGCTCCGAGCTCAGAGCTGCAGCTCACACAGTTTTGTGCCTGGCCACACCACTGCCAGAAGACAGCTGCCGCTCCACGTCTGTGGAAACCGCCACTCTGGAGCGGTTCCCTTCCAGCCGACCGTCCTTTCCTTGCTTCTGGGCCCCAGAGACAGTGTAGTTCAGGCACTGAGCACCCCACAAGAGTTCACCCAACAATCCAGACTTCTGGGGGTCAGGCCCCCAGATCCCCGAGTGGGAGTGGGAGGGAGTGCTGGGAGATCAGCGCTGGAAATGCTCACTCAGTTTTATGCCTGGCCATATTGCTGCCCAAGGAGGGCTGCTGCACTGTGCTGCAGGGAAGTGCTGCCAACCGTGGCTTCCTCTCTCCTCGCTCGTGTTCCTCAGTGCCAGCACTGTCCAGTCGCAGCTCGAGGACTGTCTGCTCCCCTGGAGGAATCACCCAAGAATCTGAACTCCTGGGGGACAGGCCCCCAGACCCCAGAGTGAGAGTGGGGAGGGAGCGCTGGGAGATCAGCGCTTCAAAAGCTACAGTTTCACTCCGTTTTATGCCTGGCCGTATTGCTGCTCAGAGAGGGCTGGTGCACCCCGCCGCAGGGAAGTGTCACAGGGAAGTGCCGCCGTGGCATGACTCTCCCTCAGCCACATGCTCCTCACTCCTGTGCCTCATAGTCAGTGCTGGTCAGTCACAATTCGGGCTGTGTCCACATCCCTCCCCTTGATAAATCACCTAAGAATTTGAACTCCTGGGGGACAGACCTCCAGACCGCTGTGTGAGTGGAGGGGAGTGCTGGATTGCCAGGAAAGATATTTAAAGTCTTATACAGTTTTATGCCTGGCAGGGGAGCACCATGGCACCCTAGTAGGGGAGGTAGGTCCAGTTTTTAGAAGGTCACTTCCGTGAAGTTAAGTGGGAGGGCCTTTAGTTTCTGCTTTTTTGTTTGTGGGGCTCTTAAGCCAGTCTTGTGGAGGAGGGGGGACTCCCATCCACTTGGTTATGGATTTTGTACCTTTTGTTTGCGTCCTTGTGGTCTCAGCTCACCTCAGTGGTGTTGATGTGCATTCTTCAGACTTCTTTCTTGGTGCAGCTTGAATCCTCCAGATTACTTACTAAATTTTGGTCCCTTAACTCTCCTTCTGGATGGAAGCCTCTGTGGAAAACTGGCTTCAGTCCTCCATCTTATCTCCTCCCCTGGACCTATCATTTGATCCAGCAATCTCACTATTGGGTATTTAGCCAAAGGGAAAAAAAGTGATTTTATCAAAAACACATGTGCATTTGAATGTTTGTTGTGACACAATTCACAACTGCAACGATGTGGCATCAACCCAACTGCCCATCAATACCTCAGTGGGTTAATAAAATATAGTATACGTATACCATGGTGTACTATTCAGCCATTAAATAATAGTTAACTAATTCTAGTGTAACAACCGGGATGGAATTTAAGACCATTCTTCTAAGTGAAGTTTTGCAAGAGTGATAAACAAATATCACATGTACTCACTATTAAATTGGAACTAATTGATCAGCACCCATGTGCACATTTAGTAGTAAAACTCAATGGAAAGCAAGAAGATGGGAGGGGGCTAGAGAGGAAGGGTAAAGTCACACCTGATGGGTGTAATGCACATTATCTGGGTGATGGGCACACTTAGAACTTGGGTCAAACTGTACAAAAGCAATTCATGTAACCAAAACATTTATGGCCCCATAATTTTCTAAAATAAAACAAAATAATAAAATAGTGTATATAAATTGGGGAAAAAGTCACATTGTTCTTGTTTGCAGTTAACATGATATTATATTTAAAAAAACCTAAAGACTCCAGCCCCCCATTATTAGAGCTGATAAATGATTCAGTAACATTGCAAGATAAAAACTCAACATACAAAAATTAGTATTATGTATGCCGCCAACAACAAACAATCTGAAAAAGAAATCAAGGAAACAATCACATTTATAATAACTACCAAAAATATAATACCTAGGAATAAATTTAACTAAGGAAATGAAAGAGCTCTACAATGAAAACAAAGCATTGACAAAACAAATTGAAAAGGACATAAATAGTACAAAAATATTCCATGTTCATGGATTGGAAGAATTAATATTGTTAAAATGTCCATGCTACCCAAAGCAATCTACATATTTAATGCAATTTCATTCAAAATACCAATGACGTGCTTCACAGAAATGGGAAGAAAACCCCTAAAATTTATTTGGAGCCACAAAAGATCCCACATAATCAAAGCAATACTCATTAAAATTAATAAAGCTGAAGGCATTGTATTATATACTTCAGAATATACTACAGATCTAGATTAACCAAAAACAATATGGTATCATCATAAAAACAAACACACACTCCAAAGGAAAAGAATAGATAACCCAGAAATAAATTCACATCTTTACAGCCTGCTCATTTTTGAAAAAGGGCCAAGAACATACATTGGAGGAAGAATAGTTTCTTTAATAAATTGTATTGAGAAAACTGGATAATGGGGTGGCACCTGTGGCTCAAAGGAGTAAGGGGCCACTATATACCAGAGGTATTTGGATTTAACAGACATCTACAGAACATTTCATCCTAACAAAACTGAATACACATTATTCTCATCAGCCCACAGAACATACTCTAAAATCAATCACATCTTAGGTTACAAGTCTAACCACAGCAAATTTAAAAGAAAAGAAATTATTCTTTGCATCTTCACAGACCACCATGGAATAAAAGTTGAACTCAGTAGCAACAGGAATCTGCATACTCATACAAAAACATGGAAGATAAATAACCTTATGCTGAATGATAGATGGGTCATAGAAGAGATTAAAAAGAAAATTACCAAATTTTTGTAACAAAACGTTAATGAAGACACGAATTATCAGAACCTCTGGGATACTTCAGGGGAAGTCATAAGAGGGAAATTTATAGCATTGTAAGCCTTCCTCAAGAGAACAGAAAGAGAGGAAGTTAACAACCTAATGAAACATCTCAAGCAACTGGATAAGGAAGAACATTCCAATCCCAAACCAGCAGAAGAAAATAAATAACCAAAATTAGAGCAGAATTAAATGAAGTTGAAAGCAAAAGAATTATAAAACAAATCAACGAATCACAACAATAATTAAGCTGAAAAAAATGTCAAGGCCTCTATTCCATTCACAGTAGTGCCAAAGAAGATGAAATAGTTTGGGGTTTGCCTAAACAAAGCACATGAAAGATCTCCATAAAGAGAACTATGAAAGTCTAAGAAAAGAAATAGCTGAATATGTTAACAAATGGAGAAACATACAATGCTCATGGTTGGGAAGAATCAACATTGTTAAAATGTCCATACTACCCAAAGTAATATACAATTTTAATGCAATCCATATTAAAGCTCCACTGTCATACTTTAAAGATCTTGAAAAAATAATACTTTGTTTTATATGGAATCAGAAAAATCCTCGAATAGCCAAGATCCTACTCAGAAATAAAAACAAAGCAGGATAAATGATGCTACCAGACTTCAGACTATAGTATAAATCTATAGGGATCAAAACAGCATGGTACTGATACAAACCAGAGAGGTAGATGTATGGAACAGAATAGAGAACTAAGAGATGAACCCAGCTGCTGACCGTTATTTGATCTTTGAAAAGCCAATTAAAAACATTCAGTGGGGAAAAGATTCCCTATTTAACAAATGATGCTGGGTGAACTGGCTGGCGACATGTAGAAGACTGAAACTGGACCCACACCTGTCAGCATTAACTAAGATAGACTCTCACTGGATTAAATATTTAAACTTAAGACATGAAACTATAAAAATACTAGAAGAGAGTGCAGGGAAACCCCTTGAAGAAATCGGCCTGGGCAAATATTTTATTAGGAGGACCCCCTGGACATTTGAAGCAACATCAAAAATACCCTACTGGGACCTGATCAAACTAAAGGCTTCTGCACAGCCAAGAACACAATAAGTAAAGCAAGCAGACAGACCTCAGAATGGGAGAAGAAATTAGGAGGTTATGTCTCCAACAAAGGTTTAATAACCAGAATCCACAGAAAACTCAAACGTATTAGCAAGAACAAGTAATCCAATCTCAAGCAGATCAAGGGAGTTGAAGAGAAACTTCTCTGAAGAAGACAGGCACACGACCTACAGACACGTGAAAAAATGCTCATCATCCTTAATCATCAGAGAAATGTAAATCAAAACTACTTAGAGATATCATCTAACCCCAGTAAGATAGCCCACATCACAAAATTCCAAAACCAGAGATGTTGCCAGGGATGTAGAGAAAAGGGAACACTTCTACATTTCTGGTGGGAATGCAAACTAATATGTTCCTTTTGGAAAGATGTTTGGAGAACACTTAGAGATTTAAAAATAGACCTGCCATTCGGTCCTACAATTCCTATCTATACAATTCCTATATATACCTATAGGTATATATCCAGAAGGCCAAAAATTACATTATAACATAGATATGCACCAGAATGTTTATTGCAGCACAATTCATAATTGCCAAGTCATGGAAGAATTGCAAGTGCCCATCGACCCATAAATGGATCAATAAATTGAGGGATATGCACACCATGCAATATTATGCAGACTTTACCTCTTAAAAAAGATGGAGACTTTACCTCTTACATGTTTACATGGATGGAGCTGGAACATATTCTTCTTAGTAAAGTATCTCAAGAATGGAAGTAAAAGTATCCAATGTACTCAGTCTTACTATAAAACCAATTTGTAGCTTTCTTATGAAAACTATAAACCAATTATAGCCCAAGAGGAAGAGTAAAGGGGATAGGGAGGGGATGAGAGGGGGGAGGATGGGTGGAGGGACAGTAATTGGTGGGACCACATCTATGGTGCATATTACAGGGTACATGTGAAATTTACTAGGTGTAGAATAAATGTCTTAACACAATGACTTAGAAAATGCCATGAAGGCTATGTTAACCAGTTTGATGAAAACTTTTCAAATTGTATGTAAAACCAGCACATTGTACCTTATGATTGCATTAATGTACACAGCTATGATTTACTAAAATAATAATAATAAAAACAACAACAACAACAAAAAAGAAATGGCTAAAATGTTGAAGGTTATATCATGTACATTTTACCACAATAAAAAAAATAAGCTTAATAAATATTTCGGTGTTCCTGTTAGCAGCTAGATCACCCTCTCATAGGAAGACTACTTCAGACAAAGGAACACATATTTTTTGCTGGTTTACCTTCTCTACATGACAGTCTGGTCACTGGTGGGGAAAGAGTTCCCAGGTTTCTCACATCTACAGATACTCTCTGGGGTTGACTCACAGGATGTCAAATTTCATTCCTTAAATGGTGTGTTTTTTCCTCATCTTTTCCTAATGGTATTAAAATAATATTCAAAAAGATATTTTTGTAGCAGTAGAAAATACTTTTAAATTTTTTGTATTTCAGATTAATGTCAGGGCACCAACAACTAGGTTACAATGTTTGCATTTGTTTGGTAGAATCCCTCTTGTATTTGTGTCCTGCACCCAAGAGGTGTGCCATATACACATACATTTTGCTCATAAAGTGGGAACACACCAATCCCTTTCTTTCCTTCTTTCTACCCTCTCCATCCTTCCCTCTCCCCCACCTTGAATTGAATTGAGTTTTTCTCTTATATTGGCAGGTATTAGATAGTCTACTGGCTTCATATTAGTATTGAGTACATTGGATACTTGCTTTTTCATTCTTTTATTTTATTTTTATCTTTACATACACATGTATTTATTAGGTTTCCAATTTTACAAGAGGCAAAAAAAATGGAAAGCTTTTTCATTCTTGTGATACTTCAGTAGAAAACACTTTAACTGTTAATTCACACTTTACATAATATAATTAAAGAATCCCATATTGGTAGACATTTTAATGTTTTTCAGTTTTCATAACTGTGTATGAAAAATGAATATTTTTCTTTTAAATATTAAATTAAGTCTGATTAATTTCTTATAGTTAACTCCTAAATTAGAATAATTGATATATGATTATATAAACATTTCTAAAGTTTTTATGTATATATTTCTTTCTAGGATGACTATCCCAATTTATGGTGCTACAACTATGTGTGAATGCCAGTTTTAGTGCATTATCACCAACACTTGTCATTATCCTCTTTAAAATTTGTCAATTGTATATTTGAAAAGTAAGTGATAATATTATTTCATTTAAAAATATATTTAATCTTTTCTGATTATATAAGCCGTTCATACTCAGCCTAGGAATCTGAAAAATATGCAAGGGAATGAAGAAAAAATAAGAGCAAAATACAAATAGTCTACAATTTCATTAATATAACTACTATTTTTTTATTTGATTTATCCTTGACTTTTTTATCTTTACATTTTATGTCCAACTATTTTGTTAGAAAAATATTTTAGTTATTATTTCAAAATATATTTGGCCACTTTTTATCAGTTCTATAGTTATTACTTTGGTTCCCACCATCATCATTTCTCTTGTGAACCATTACAATATTATCCTCACTGGTCCCCCTGCTTTGGCCCTGTCCCAGGCAGTCTCTCATCTACACAGAATCTAGATGGATCCTGCTTAAATGTCATGTCACTCATATGCTCACAATACTTCCATATATGTTATTAAACTTGGCACAAAACTAAAGTTCTTATTATGGTCCAACAGGATTCATTTATTACCTCTCTGACCTCATTGCTTCAACCCTCTTACTCCACTGCAGCCACGTTGGCTTCCTTCCAGATTCCTAAATACATCAGTCTTCCTCCCACTGCAGTATTTGCTCAGCTGTTTCCACTGACAAGAATACTATTCTACAATATAGCTGCATGAATAATTCCCTCATAGTGAAGTATTTGCTCAAATGAGCACCCCAAGACCATTCTGATCACGTGTTCTCCATTCTATTTTTCTTTTCCCCATAACTTATTTTGAAATACAGTATACACCTTAGTTATTTTTTATGTTGGTTGTTTGTAGAATATTTCTTCCACTAGAAATAAGATCTAAAAGGGTGGGAATATTTGATTGTTTTGTTTTCTGTTTCTATAGGACACTGAGCAAAAACTCGAAACTTGAAAGACACTCAAAAAATATTTGCTGAATCCATTCAGCTAGTTATCTCGATAAATGCTTGGGATAAGTAATAAGTCTTTCATGGGCACGCTTGGGCATAATATGAGAAATATTTATTGTTGCTCCATAAAGGAAGAGTGTTGATGATGAATACAAAGAGGTAACGTAGAAGTCAAGAAGATGTCTAGGTACTTGATGTAACTCCATCCATTAAATTCCAAGATCTTTCATATATTTCACAAAGTCTCATGAACTGTTTGAGTGAGTATTTTGGAAGTTGGGGTTGGCATGTGTGAAAAGGCAGAGTTGTGAGTTCAAGAGACATAAAACAAAACAGAGGCAGTTTGACAGTTTGACATCAAGGTACCAGGAAACTCCATCCAGGCCCTTTCTCCTCCACAAAGAGACAGCATTAACAATATGCAAACTAGGGTGAGAGCAAGACGGTGGCCGAGTAACAGCTTCCCTGCAACTGGGCACCGTGAGTCTGGGGAGATAAGACCCCAGGCATCTCTGGCTGGTGGGATCTGCCTATAATCATCCCTTTGAGGATAAAGGGAGTCAGCAAGAGACTTCTGGACCCCAATAGAAGGACAAAAACAGTGGAAAACTGGCAAGTGGTTGCATGTGTTCAATTGATCTAATCCCCAGCAGCTGTAAGTACAACAGCAGTGAGACTGCAAACTGGAAAGGCCTTACCTATGAACATTTTTGGTGTTTTTGTACTTGGCAATCAGTTGAACTACCTTGGGGGGAGCTTGAGCAGGAGTGCAGAGAACTTTGGATGTTGGCTAGGGCCCCAGACTGAGCTTCTGAGCCAGACGGAGCTAATAGTGTTTGGCTGTGGGCTGCAGGGAGCCATTGTCAGAGAACAGCCTCAGCGAGCTCTGCCCTCAGGGTCATAGAGCAAGGATTGAGTTGAAGCTAGTAACCTAGTGACTAAGTAGCCTAAAGGCAGGGACTGAGCTGCCTTACAGGCCTTAACCCTCAGGGGCAGAGTGAGACTGGTTTTGGCACACTGGGTAAGTGGATAGCCACTTCAGCAGTGATCCCAGTGACAAGCACTTTCCTGGGAAAGCTTATGCTAATCCAAGTTTAGAAGTTTAAAGTGCCTTTTAAGAGGGCCGAAGAGAGATTTAGGGTCTCCACCCTGTGGGGTTAGAGAAATCAGCAGAGGCTTCCAGGTGTATCAGCATTGTGATTAACATCTCATACCCCAGAAGACCACCTATTGCCCAGACAATATTCAACAAGAGATATATATACATATATATATATACTGCTTTGTTTTTGTTTATTTTTTTGTTGTTGCTGTTTGTTTGTTTTTTGTTTATTTTGTCGTTGTTGTTTTGTTTTTTAATTTCAACCTTTTCCATGCAGATTTTTTCTTTTTTTTTTCTTTTCTTTCTCCATTTTTCTAGTTTAAATACAATTTCCCATGGCTGCCTTTTTCAATAATTAGAACTTCACTTTTGCTTGTGTTTCTACCCCCCTATTATTTGGTTTTTCACCCAATTTTATCCTGTAAAGTTTTCTGTTTGCTTGTTTTAGTTTGATTTATAGCATTTTTGTCTTTCCTCTCTAGTTGGTGGAGGTGGGGTACTGTGTCTGAACAGGTTAGCAAAGAGCTGCTGACTTCAAGGGAACCACCCAACAATGCACCCCCAGAGGTTGGGTTTTTTAAGGTTGTGTCAAAGTACCCTACTGTACACCTATATTGTTCTGTCTTCCTTTGTCTGTGCCTCTCTTCTTTTTGTCAATATTCCCTTTTACCAACCCCCTCTCATTTCTCTAATTTCTTTCTTTCTTTCTTTCTTTCTTTCTTTCTTTCTTTCTTTCTTTCTTTCTCTTTCTATTATCCCTTCTTGTTCTTCAGCCTTCTAATCATTCTGGTCCTGTAAAAAAAGAAATTATCGACACCTCAGTCCACAGGCACAGAAAGCAAGAGGAAGTGAAAGGAAAATTAGGGCAAGGAAACAGATAAAAGAAATCACTCATGAGGAAGAGTCAGCAGAAAACTCCTGGCAACCTGAAGAACCAGTCCAGAGCAATGCCTCCAAGGGACCATGAGGTAGCTACTGCAAAGGATTCCACCTATAAAGAAATGTTATGAATGACAGAAAGGGAATTTAGAATACACATGATGAAAACAATGAAGGAAATGATGGAAACAAGGAAGGAAACTGCTAATAAAGTGCAAAATAACAAAAAAAAAAAATCCAAAAACAGAATCAAATAACAAATGAATGATATGAAGATTATGGAAAGGATATAGTGGAGCTGAAGGAACTGAAGCAGTCAATTAGGGAACTTAAAAATGCGATGGAAAGTATCAGCAACAGGTTAGACCATGCAGAAGAAAGAATTTCAGAGATAGAGGACAAACTTCTTAGAATAACTCAGATAGTTAAAGAAGCAGAAAAGAAGAGAGACAAAGCAAAACATTCACTGTCAGAATTATGGAACTTTATGAAGTGTTCCAACAAACGAGTTATAGGAATCACAGAAGGGGAAGAAGAATGCCCCAGAGGAATGGAAGCCATACCAGAGAATACTATAAATGAAAATTTCCAAATATCACCAAAGACTCTGACACACTACTTTCAGGGTGATATAGGACCCCAGGTCATCTCAACTCTAACCGAGCTTCTCCAAGACACTGTGTCGAACATGTAAAGTCAGACCAAAGAAAAGATTCTGCAAGCTGCCAGGAGTAAGCACCACTTGACCTACAGGACCAAATCCATCAGAGTGACTGCAGACTTTTCTAATGAAACGTTCAAATCAAGAAGACAATGGTCATATACCTTTAATCTACTTAAGCAGAACAATTTTCAGCCCAGAATTCTATACCCTGCTAAGCAAAGCTTTAAAATTGGCGAAAAAATTAAAACATTTACGGATGTACAGACACTGAGGAAATTCACCACAACAGCACCAGCTCTACAGGAAATACTTCAAACTCTTCTACACACTGAGAATCACAATGGATCAGGAGCAAAGTAAGAACTCAGAAATTAAAGGATAGAACCTAACTTCCACACTGATTCAAAAGATAAAACTAAGCAATGGAATCCAAATTCTGAATTCGATTTTTGAAATCTCAGCCAGTTGTTTATGAATGTGATCTTCAATTACATCTGCCGTATCTTTTCTTGGGGGGGTTGATCTATTCTGGTTATTCATGTTACCAGAGTTTTTCCGCTGATTCCGCCCCATGATTATTTTACTTCCTTTGATTTTTCCCCTGGGGCTTTATCAAGGGTCTGTACAGTGTTGTGGCCTGAGAAACTGGAGCCCTGTCTGGTGTGGTGGGGCTCAGTGGTTCTGTCTTGTTTTCAGCTTGTTTCTATTAAACCCTAGTGTAACATTTACTCTGGGTTGAAATCTCAGCTGTGGGGAAAAGCCAGCAGTTAAGTCACCCCGCCCGCCCACCTCTGGCACCAGTTAGAAAAGGAAAATCAAACCTTTCCACAACTGTACACCCAGGGCACCGCCTGAAAAGTCCTCAGTCTATTGGTTCAGTTCAGAAGGTCCAAATCAATTGTCTCAACTGGCACCTGTCTCAGTGGGAGAATTCAAAACATTCAGTGGAGAAAAGATTCCCTATTTAACAACTGGTGCTGGGTGAACTGGCTGGCAACCCGCAGAAGACTGAAATTGGACCCGCACCTTTCACCATTAACTAAAATAGACTCTCATTGGATTAAAGATTTAAACTTAAGACATGAAACTATAAAAATAATAGAGGAAAGTGCAGGGAAAACCCTTGAAGAAATAGGTTTAGGCGAGTATTTTATGAGGAAAACCCTCCAGGCAATTGAAGCAGCTTCAAAAATACGTTACTGGGACTTGATCAAACTAAAAAGTTTCTGCACAGCCAAGAACACAGTAAGTAAAGCAAGCAAACAGCCCTCAGAATGGGAGAAGATATTTGCAGGTTATATCTCTGACAAAGGTTTAATAACCAGAATCCACAGAGAA
>CAUYPK010077172.1:0-22287 GCA_963574355.1 Loris lydekkerianus
ATTCATAATTGCTAAGTCATGGAAAAAGCCCAAGTGCCCATCAATCCACGAATGGATTAATAAATTGTGGTATATGTACACCATAGAATATTATGCAGCCTTAAAGAAAGATGGAGACTTTATCTCTTTCACGTTTACATGAATGGAGCTGGAACATATTCGTCTTAGTAAAGTATCTCAAAGTCTGTAGAATTTTAAAGCACAACAAATATACCTTAAAGTATACAAATTTAAAAAAGTCAGAAGATTCCAGGATAAAATGAAAAATGTGAAAACACAATCATATGGTATTACAAATGTGTAAAACACTGTCACTGGGGATATGGTGGAAATAGGTGGTGACTTAAGGAAATTAATTAATGCATAGAGTCTTAAGCTTAAAGAAAAATAAACAAAAAACAAAAACAAAAAAATAAAAACTGTACATGGCCACTGAGCCACAGTTGATGAAATCATTTACCATGCAAATACTTAATTCTGATCCTACTGTACGTGCATGCAGGAGCTGAACAATTAGATCATGGATGGTGGGAGAAGGGATCCAAGTTTCTCACTGCTAGAGTTGGAAGTTATAAAGAAGCAAGGAGAGGAGACTAGAGTGATCTTTGTAGCAACGGATTCATATTAGAAGCTTCAGTATGAAAATGTTTTTTTCCTGATATAAATAGAGACACTTGTATGCAAGAACATTGCAGATATATAAAAATAGATAAGTTGGGATATATACACATACTTCTTTGTACCATCAGTAGGGAAAGCCTAGAAGTAATGACTCCTCAGTAACAACACACAATCCTAGAGCCCAGATCTTAGTTTCTCATACCATTCTCAAATCACAAGAACCAAGAATTTCTAAGGAACAGCTGAATCTGAGACTAGAATAAGAAATACATAAGAAAAGTAGTATAAAACCCCATGTTGATGGTACTATGTCCAAGAAGAAATATAACCCTCTACTCATTAGGTAAGGGCTGCATAGTGACTTATTTTCAAAGACTATGGTATAGGAAGGGAGAGGATCTAGATATTGTGCAGTATCTAGCTAATATTTCCTCAGCCAGATGACCAAAGTCAACACCAACATCACAAATCATGTTGGCAGTGCACACCCTTAAAATGATGTAACAAAAACTTCCCTTTACATCTATGACCTCTTTCCCCAAGCCTGATCACCACAGTCTAATCAAGAGGAAAAATTCAGACAAATGCAAATTCAGGCGCATTATACAAAATATCTGAGGAGTAGTGCTTAAAACTGTCAAGTTCATCAAAAACAAGGAAAATCTGGGAGACCCTTACAGCCAAAAAGAGCCTAAGGAGAAAAGGCAACTCATTGTAACATGGTGGTCTTGGGATAATGACAACAAAAAAGGACAAGAGGCAAAATGCTAATGAAATCAGAAAAATTTTCCTGACTTCAATTAATAATAATATCAGCTGTTAACAGTAAGAGAAACTAGGTATGGGGTATAGTTGAACTCTTCATATCATCTTTGAAAGTTTTCTATAAATATAAAATTGTTCAATAATAAAATATATATTAAAACGTTCTTGAAATTTTTGTGACAATATTGTGGGGTTTTTTTGTTTGTTTGTTTTTGTCAAGATAGAATTGACTTTTGCCATAGTCAACTTGCCCAAACCTCATTATGCTTATTATCTTAATAGGACATGCTGTCTTTGACATCTGTGGCCTTTTAAAAAAAGAAACTGTACATGTACAAAATAGCAATAGGTTGAAAATATTTCAGTGTAATAAATATCCCTTTGCACAAGGGCTTAATAATATAATCATATGTATATATACCACAGTTTACATAACTAGTCTCCTGCTATAATAAATTTAGAATTTCTCAAATTGTCATTATTATTATTTTTTTAACTGGGGGCCATCTTGGAGACCACTTACCATAGCTACCCTAGCAGCAAGTTTGCTCCCAACCCCTGGGGTTCTTTTTTTTTTTTAATTAATTAATTAATTTTTTTATTGTGGAGAAGGGGCAGGGAAAGAAGGCGGGGAAGAGGTGCGTGACAGCCAATGTGGTACCATGCCACTGGACCGACCCTGTCAAATTGTCATTATTATAAGAGAATATTTATGGTTATAATAAGCCTTTGTGCACACTTATGATTACTTTGTTGTAATAAATATCAAAAATATAATTACTATGTCATAGACTGCCCAAAATTTAGATTTGTGATTTATGTTTTCTAATTGTTAGCAGTTATGCATGAAATGTAGTTCCAGAACTTTCAAGGAAATTTAGTTCCAGAACTTTCAATGAGATTCTTTGCATTATGAGAGTCTATATTATTTATATTTATATAGCTATCAATAAGGTCAAAACTTATTTAAAGATCTATATTAGATATTTGTATTACTCTTTTATGAATGAATTGCTTTAATCTTCCGTCCAGTTTTCTTTTTCCTGATACTTAGTTAAGAGTTTTTCTTATGTAAGTCTTCTTGTTGTTATGAACACACTTTTTTAAAGAAAACTATTCTCGTGACACTAGTTTTCCCTCCAGGCTAGCATGAATTGAAAAAAAAAAAAAACCAGGCTTTTAACATAATTAAGATAAATATACTAAGACTAATTTTGTATTTGATGGGTGGTCAGAGTAACTTAGGCAGAGTTTATTGCTCTTGTTATTTTGTTCTTTCATGAGTCATTTACCTTTCAGGGCAGATTTCAACTGTCTCGTGTCAGCTGTTCCAATACTTAGCCTTCAACCATAACCATCAGATCCTTTACTCAGAAAAAATGTCATAAATGCTGAGCTGTCAGGCTGAATTAAGAAATGCCAAATAAATACCATCATAAGGGTTCTTAAAGTCATGAACATAATAAATATGAAAAAGATTTATTTATTTTTATTCATGAATATTTTGTTAGAAAATATATAATATAATAATTTTCTTAATTTTTTCTTAATTTGTATATGATTTCTTAAAGATAAATATACATGTTACGAAAATAATAAGGTTTAAACAAGCACTCCTATTAACAAACCGTAAAAGACAAGTCTCGCCTGACACATTTTCAAAGTCCATATTTTTAGCAGTGTGGATGATGAAAGAGATTGGAAAATTATGAAATTGTTATTAACAAAGAAAATTCAAATATATTTCCAAACTGTGAATGAAGATTTGCATTTTTCTCCATGGCATGTAAGTATATTATTCTCACTTAAAATGTATCTATTATTTTCTTCTAGTGAATGAGAAACAAATTTCAGTAAGGTAATTAAGAATGGAGTGTCCATTGATCAGTAGTGAACCTATGAATATTTTCATTTTTGTTTAATGTCCATTAAATAAATTAATAAAGACAACATCAAGTAGAGAATTACATACAGATTGACATATTTGTTATATGGATTGGTAATAAGGAACACTGCACATTATTATCTTTTACTCGATGCAAACATAACTATTTCCCAAGATGCTTATAAATGTGTCTTGCTCTGTTAGACATAATATGCATAGAGCAATATCGTTTTCTACTATCTTGTTCTTAATTGAAATTTGCAATGTTTTTTTCATTTGAAGAGTTGGAAAACCCAGTTATTACATTATGGTATACTAAAAACTCCACTCATTATTCTCTACATAACACTTAATTATTTTTTTTGAATAATGGAAGTAAGTTCAAATAAATACAATTTTTCAAAGTGAATGTGTAATATTTAGGAATATTACTAAATATTCATCTAAAACCTAGTTTTATAGTGCCAAAATGAAAAGAGAAAAATGTCCTACTGATTCTTATTGCTAAAAGGGCAGGCATAAGATAGTGGGCCAATTTCTCACGTTTAGAAGGGGAATAATAACTTGTATTCCCAGATTAATTAACTCAAAAGTGTTGTGTACATTATAAGAAACTGAAAAGCAAAACATGATACGTTAGTTTAGGGCATATAACAAATACATCAAAAAGTCTTACTTTTATACAACTTTTGTAGCATTGTGTATATTTCCTAAGTTTCTCTATATAGTTCAGTTGAGATACAAATAGAAATCTGGTCTGCTATATTAGAAATCCAAACTTTAAAATCCAACATTTAGTTATTTGGAGAGTCTGCTCTCTGGAAAGCATTGTGATCTCTTCCCCAGTGAGATGTTCAGAATAACTCTTCCAGGCCTGGGAGATCTTCCCCATCATGTTTAGCAAAATAATATTCCAACCATTATTTCAAATTACACAGGAAACCATCCTAGAGTGAGATATTGCTATTTAATGTTACCTCATCATGAGTGGCTGATCCCCCTTGACTTCAAATTGCCTGGGGGCTGCAGCCTAATGTATTTGCTGTCTTTTTCTTTTTAATTTGGTTTTGCAATCTCTCTCAGGAGAGTGCCTCTAAACTCTCGCCCTATCCTGAAGGCACGCCAGGGGATTCAGCTATGGGTGTTAAGGTGTCTTTCACCAGCTACATCTTCATCCTGATGGATGGCCTAATGCTTAAGTCTCTGACCCGACCTGGTGACTAGGGCCGATGGGAAGTGGGAAGCCAGCTGGGACATTATCCTCATCTGTTTTGTGTTGCTATAAATGAATGCATGAAATTGTGCAACCTATAAAGAAAATGGGTTTATTTGGCTCGCAGTACTGCAGGCTGGGAAGTTCAAGAGGCATTGTGCTGGCATCTGCTCAGCTTTTGTTGAGGACTTTTGTGCTGGATGAAAACACAGGGAGCTCAAAAAGCTCAACAACAACTGCAAAAATCAAACAAACAAATCATCCCACTTAAAAGTGGGGAAAAGGAGACAGCTGTATAACGCACATATCTGGATCAACCACATTAAAAATATGAGAGGGGTTAGAAAACTGAAAATTGTGTCAAAAGTGACTAAGCCTGTTTTTGGTGTAAGAAAGTTAAACCTATAAATGCCAAGTGACATAAAATTATAAGAATTCACTACACTGCTAGAAGTGAGCCTTACCAAGCCAAGGAGAAGACAATGAATTTGCCCACCACAATTTATGTAAATCTCCATGTTTGCCACTCATGACACGCACAAGTTACAACAGCTGTCTTTTCCTAACAAATTTCTTTCTAACCTACATTTATCTCTCTCCCAGAGATTTTTTCATTTTACTAGAGCTGACAGAATAACCTTCCTTCCTAGTAGAAATTGATTTACCTTCCTTACAAAGGGTCAATCAAGAATTCTCTGAGATTTGCGCTTCAGAGTTGAAGCAGGTGTGAGGAAGCCAAATACTCCACCTCTGTCTCACTTGACACTCAAAAAGTTATCATTGGCATCATACCTGGATCTTCCTGTCCAAGGCTTAACATAACATGGAAAAAGATAGAAGAAAGTAACAAAAACTGATTGTTATACCCTGATGTAGCTTAGCAACTAGTATAATAAAGGTGCAAAGACTAATAACAGAATGAGTATCACAATGATTATTTAAAACCAGAAGTCTTGTGGAAGTTTTATGACTTGAGTTGGAGCCCAAATTCTAGTTCAAATGCAACTTAAATCAGCAAAAGTACTAGGAAGAAATACCTATTTTCAATTTCAGTATAAAGAATCAATGGATTAATAAGAACTTCCTCTATGCTGGGTAATGAATTGTAAGACAGAAACAGCACTGATTTCTAGGTTAGCATTTGAGGTTTTTTTTTTTTTTCTGTTGTTTTGTTTGAGGGAGGCAGTAGGAACAGTAGATCCTTTAGACATAAGACTGTTATTTTGAGAACAAGGTTTAAGGAAGATGACACTTAATACTTTTATATAATATGGGCAGAATTTTTAGAAAACCAGAGGCAGGGAGATGAGATAAACTAAAGACAGTGGAAATAGACTTAAAATGTCATCTGCGTCTTTTATTAAAGCTCAGAAAGAGGAGGTGGAACAGGTGTTAGAGTTGTATTATGCCTCATCCTCCTGAATATATGGTCAAATAATTTTATAATAATAAGAAATTTTACACAAAAATATCCAAACAATTAAAAAAAACAAATCTTGTCCTCTCAAATTCCAATCAGAGAGTATAAGTGTGAAACAGAGAAAATCTTTTCTTGCTAATCCTGGTTATAGTGGGAATACTTAACTTTTCAGGTATTCATCAATGTAAATAACAGATAAAATGTCTGAATGTAATTACCAATCTCATGCACACAGAGAGTTGTGATTACTGATTGATTCTATGACACAAATGACTCCAGAAGCAGATGAAGTTTGGGATGAAGAAGTTGAGATTCAGAGGAATAAAGCTAATAAAGGCTATTCACTATTCAAAATGTGAATAGAAACAAGTCACTGTAAAATTACAAGAAATAGCAAGAATTGAAAGGTTGGAAGAGTTGCCTAGATTTACTGATGAGGAATTCGCTACTCTAGAATAGAGTACAGGCTTTCACATACCCGCATTGCTTAACAGACACATGCACACACACATAATATGTCTTTAGATTTGGTCTTTGAGGTAGTTTCTGCTTACTCTTTGGGGTTTTATGCCACATTTCCTTTATATACTATTGTTTTTATTTTTATGAGGTGTTTGTGTGTATGTTACTAACAAACAAATATTTTCCTCAATCTTGTTGGCACTTCAGTTTGGTATTAAGAGCAGTCACATAAATTTTTTAAAATATATTAATACATGCTATTTGTAGTCAATAATTTGTTTCAGAAAGAATTCTTTATATCCCACTAACTATAACATGTATTTCTCAATTTTGTGCTAATATGGCAAATAACAATAATTAGGAGTGAATACACACCTATACATCAATGTAAATCTCAGATAAAATGTCTGAATGTAATTACTAATCTCATGCACACACAGAGTTGTGATTACTGATTGATTCTATGACACAAGTCACTCCATGAACAATCTTGAAATCTTGACAACCTTTCTACCCTTTAGCCATCAATATCAGTGTGCAAGAAAACATCGCCATTATTACCAGTACTCTATTCTTTGAGTACTTGACTACTTGCTTTTCTGAGCCCTGGATTTCAATAAAATTAAATATGATATCCTACATTAATTGATTCTGTATGGTACTTTTCTGCATAATTATGTTTAAGAAGGGCCTGCCAATACAATTTACTCTCAATTGTCGCAGTAATATTACCTAAAACAGGTTCAGGTGCAAAGATGATAATTAATCTTTTCAGTTATTACTATGCCATTGTCCAAAGAGAAACATAACCAAAAAGAAGAAGTAGATAAAAGAAATATTGAGGCACAAATTTAGAAGTTTGTGGTAACTCATCATGTTACTTTAATGCTTTAATTATAGCTACACGAGAAGGTTCATCCACATCAATAATTTTACCTTTCATGGGTAATTTTCTATTGCATTGTGAATGATATCATTGTGTTCTCTGTTGGACAAATGAAATTTAATAGAGTTTCAGAGTTGAAGTGAATACTGAATAAAGTTGATGCTTACCCCCAAATCTTCCTTCTCTCTGATGAGAGTTTTGGAGCTGTGATCTCCTGACTATGGTTATGTCAGAGATAAATTCAATTTGTCCATTCAGAGTCAGCAAAATGAAAGGCAATTTCTTCCTCTGTGCATTTGCCATAGTAACTGAAGATACCATGTGGTGAAGATGGATTCATTGCAATTCAGTTGGGGATAAATTTCCATCATCTTTGACTTTACTGAATTTTTAGGTCATGAAAGTATGATGGCTTTCTGTGTTAATGTCAAGTTTTTCTGGAATTCTTACTTTCACCAATAATGTCACCTCCTCAGGCTTTCTTAGCTCAGAGATCATTCTTTTTCGTTTTTTTGCTCTTTCCTTTCTCTCTCCTCTTTTTTCCTCTCCTCTCTTCTTTCCTTTGCTTAAGGAAGTTTTTAAATTTGGAAACAATTGCAAATTTACACTATAAGGAATAATACAAAGAGATGATCTCCTGTATCCCTTACTCAGTTACCTCAATGGTAACATTTTGCAAAACCATAGTACAATATCACAAACGGAATTCTGGTTGGTTATGTCCAATATACAAAGCATTTACATGCTCAACAGGACCTGCTGTGTTGCCTTTTACGGCCATATCTACTTGCCTCTTGCTTTCTCCTCCTCCTTAACCCTTGGCAACCACTATCAAGTCACCGTTTTTAAAAAATTTGTCATTTTATCATGTTATGTAAATAGAACCATATAATGCACAACATTTTAGTATTGGTTTGTTCCACTCTGGATAATTTTAAGTTTAGTAGGGTATACCAATAATTTGTCCCTATTTCTTGATAAATAATGTTCCATGGTATTGATGATACATAGTTGGTTCGAAGGATGGAGTGATATCTAGTTTGGGGATATAGTGAATAAAGGTGCTATAAACATTCAATTGCAGATTTTGGTATGAATATAAGTCTTCATTTTGGGGGGTTAATTACAAAAGACTGTAATTATTGGGTAGCATGACAGTTCAATGTTTAGTGTTTTAAGAAACAAACTGTTTTCCAGAGTGGTAAACTATTTCAAATCTTTACCACCAATGTTACATTTGAGGTAATTTACCTCGTGTTATAAATGGGTGGTGATATCTCATTGTGGGTTTAGTTTGCATTTCCTTAAGGACTAATGATGTTGAACATCTTTCATGTGATTACTTATCAACCGTACATTCTCTTTGAGGAAATGTTTATCTATCAATATTCTGCCCACTTTATTTTTATTTTTTTTAAATTTCAGATTAATGTGAGGGTAATAATGATTAGGGTACATTGTTCGCATTTATAAGGTAAAATTCAATTTGGGTTGAGCCCTTCACCCAGGACTGTGCTGTATACCTTTCCATTGTGCACATTAGGTGAGAGATTACCAATCCCCCTCCTTCCTCTTCTTTCCCCGTTCCCTGTTTCTCCCTCTCCCACTTGAATATACCTGTGTTTTTCTCTTCTCTGGGTGTGTAATTGGTTTTTCACTGGTTTCATAATAGTATATAGTACATTGGATACTTACTTTCCAATTTCTGGATACTTTACTGAGAATAATGTTCTTCAGCTCCATCCAGGTAAATACAAAAGATGTAAAATCTCCATCTTTTTATGGCTGAATAGTATCCTATAGTCGACATATACCACATATACCATGAGTTGATGGGCACTTAGGTTGCTTCTATGTCTTCGCAATTGTGAATTGAGCTGCAATAAGCATTCTAGTGTGGATATCCTTGTGATAAAAATGATTTGTTTTCTTTTGGGTAGATACCTAGCAATGGGATTATGGGATTAAATGAAAAGTCTACTTTTAGCTACATGAGAATTCTCCATACTTCTTTCCATAAAGGCTGGATTAGTCTGCAGTCCCACCAGCAATGTAAAAGTGTCCTCTTCTCTCCACATCCATGGTCAGCATTTGCAGCTTTGAGATTTTGTGATGTGGACTATTCTCACTGGGATTAGGTGATATTCCCTTTTGGTTTTGATATGTATTTCTGTGATAATGAGAATTTTTTCATTTTTTTTAAGCCATTCATCTATCTTCAGAAAAATTTCTGTTCAAGTCTCTTGCCCAGTGACAGATGGGATTGTCTGTTCTTTTCTTACATGCAAATATCTTCTCCTATTCTGAAGATTGTCTATTTGCTTTAGTTGTTTTACCTCTGGCTATGCAAATTTTTTTTTACCTTGATCATATCTCATTTATTTATTTTTGGTAAAATAAAGTCTTTTCCCAGGCTAATAGAATCATAGATATTCCCCCACACTTTATTTTTATTCTTTCATGTCTTAAATTTTAATCTTTTATCCAGCTGATGTAAATTTGTGTTAGTGGTGAGAAGTGTAGGCCCAGCTTCAGTGTTCTATATGTGGCTAACAAGTTCTCCCGGCATCATTTATTAAATAGAGATTCTTTTCCTCAGTATATTCTTTGTTTGATTTATCAAAGATCAAATGATGATATGTGGCTGGGCTCATTTCTAGATTCTCTATTCTATTCCATATATCTATGTCTTTATTTTTGTGCCAGTGCCATCCTATTTTGATCACTATAGGTTTCAAGTACAACCTGAAGTTTGGTAATGTTATGCTTCCATATTTGTTTTTATTTCTTAGAATTGCATTTTGTATTCAGGGTTTTATCTGATTCCATATCACATGAAGTAAAATTTTTTTTTAAGTTTTTCAAAGTATGACATTCATACTTTGATGGAGATTGCATTAAATCTGTAGATTGCTTTGGGTAATATGGACATTTAACAATGTTGAGTCTCCCAGCCATAAGCATGGTATGCTCTTCCAACTGTGTATGTCCTCAGTTATTTATTTTCTCAGGGTTTCATAGTTCTCTTTATAGAGATCCTTCACGTCCTTTGTTAGGCATATTGTCAAGTATAATATTTTTAGGTATATTTCATTTTCTTTGAAGCTACTGTGAAGGGTATTTTGTCTTTGATTTTATTCTCATTTTGACTGTTATTGGCACATATAATAAAAGGTTAATGATTTTTGGACATTGATTTTGTATCCCCAAACATTACTGTATTTCTTGATCACTTCCAGGAGCCTGGCAATTGAGAACCTTGGGTTTTCCAAGTATAAAATCATATTATTTGCAAAGAGTGAGATTTTGCTCTCCTCTGTCCCCATTTGAGTGCCGTTCATATCCTTCTCTTGCCTAATGCATTGCCTTGAACTTCCAACACTATGCTGAATAGCAGTGGTAATAACAGACCTACTTGTCCAGACCTAAGTGGAAAAGCTTTCAGTTATACTCCTTTCAATATGATATTAGCTTTGGATTTTTGGTAGATGTCTTCTATCAGTTTAAGAAATGCCCCTTCTATTCCTACTTTCTTAAGTGTTCTTGTTAGAAAAGATTGCCGAATTTTGTTGAATACACTATATATATATATTTTTTTTTCACTCAGTTAAATATATTGTGTTTTCTACAGACATCCTCCTTGATCCATGGATAATTTAGAGGAGTTTAGTTTAGTTTGCAGTGTTTGAAATTTTTTTCTTCTGTCACAGATTTCTGGCTTTATTCCATCAAGTTCACAAAAAACACCGTACATAATTTCTAGTTTATTTTTATTTCTTGAGGTTGTTCTATTGCTCAAGACATGGTCTATCATGGTACATGTGTTGTGGGCTGTTGAGAAGAATGTACATTTGGCTACTATTGAATAGAGTGTTTTATAAGTGTGGATGAGATCCTATTGGCAAATGGTGCTGCTGAGTTCTGCAGCCTTGCTTATTTTCTACGTAGTTTTCTTTCTTTCTTTCTTTCTTTTTTTTTTAGAGAGAGAGACAGTATTTGCCTTTGTCGCTCTCAGTAGGGTGCCGTGGTGTCACAGCTCGCAGCAACCTCCAGCTCTTGGGCTTAGGCGATTTTCTTGCCGCAGCCTCACTAGTAGCTAGGACTAAAGGCACCTGCCACAATGCCCAGCTATTTTTTGTTGCAGTTTGGCCGGGGCTGGGTTCGAACCCACCACCCTCGGTGCCCTACTTACTGAGCCATAGGTGCCACCCTCTACCTAGTTTTCTATCAGTTATAGAGATACAGATGTTGAGGGAAGCAACTATAATCTAGATTATTTCTTTCCTTTCTCATTTTCAATTGTCTATTTGTCCTTTCAAGTCTCTCAGTCTCTGCTTCACATTTTGAAGCTCTCACACAGGAGTGTCCATACTGTTGGCTTATCTGAGCCACAGTGGAAGAATAAGACCTGTTTGGGGCCACACATTAAATACACAAACACTAACAGAAGCTGATTATCGAACAAGGTCCATGCATAATTTTTATTACAGCCAACACCACAGTTAAGAAAAAAGTCTTCATTAATAATTCTAAAGATGCAGTGGCCTGTTTAGACAGTCTTTAAACATTGTTGAGCAGGTCCCAAGTTTGCAATCACTAAGATAGAAAATGTGCATATTAAGGTAATAAAACATTTTTGAGGTTTTTAATTCTTTTTATTATAAAAGTAAAAGATAAATAGGCAAGAAAAAACTAGTGAGATATTTGAAATTGTGTTTGAGAAACTAATGCATCAGTATTTGGTTCCATGGAAGTAGCTGCAATTCTCAGTGAGTTCTCAAGGTTTTTATCAGATATTTTGTCTCTAATTTCACTCTGAATGTGCTTAATTCTTTATTTATTTATTTATTTATTTATTTATTTTTTTTTTTTTTTGGAGACAGAGTCTCATTCTGTTTTCAGGCTAGAGTGCCATAGCCTCAGCCTAGCTCACAGCAACCTGAAACTCCTGGGCTCAAGCTTTATTCTTGGAAATAATTGCTTAGAAATTTAGGTGCTGCCAAAAGCAATGGCAGGAATAAGGCATGATTATAAAGTGAGGGATATTTGTCTCTGGGAAGGTAGGGCCTATAAAAGTCCAGTAAAGAGACATGATCCAAATTTTCATTAAGTTGAATGTCAGATTACAGCTTTATGCATTCCAGTTGAAATTTGCTTTCAACATAGTTATGTTGGCTGAAAATGGAGTCACAAACACATTGAAGTATTGATTATTTTCCTGACAATCTTAAAATATGTTTTTAAATTCTTGCTAACAAATCGAAAAGCAAGGCTACATATTTTTCATTATTTACAGAACTGTGGTTAGCCAATGTCCAAAATGTAAAAAATTGACCTAATTGGAGCTTGCCTTAATTTCAGTTTCATTTGGAATGTTGCTATGGTTTGAAATATTGTATTGATAAGCTGGACCTCATCATGAAGACACACATTCAAATGAGGGGTTAGATCCACTAAAAATGCTAAATCTGTAATCCAGTTTCATTGTCAAGTTCTGAAATAAATTTAGTTGCTGATAGCATACTCAACTGGATAACGTGTCACAAATCATAAAATCTTTTTAACAGTTTTTCTCAATTTAGTCATCTTATTTTGATGTCATTATATCGGCATCAATACTTTTGAGGCATTTCTGTAAGTGCCAATGATCCAGTCCTCTGGTCCTTATGAAATTCGTAATCTGGATGACAATTTGCATGACATTATTCACTTTTAAAGCTTTTATGTATCCATTTTCTTGATATACCATGCAATGATACTTCATTAAATGTGAGTTTTGGGTGGCAATTACATCATCTTCTATTAATTTTACAAGTCCCTCTGTTTCATCACCAGGGTACAATCAGTAATTATACCAGATATATTCACAATGGACAAAGAAAATTGCTTTAACATATTTTTTACAGTTTTGTACAAATCCCTTCATCTTCTTAAGTCTTTTAATGGCACTAAAGAAGCCATTTCTTCAGTGACATGGCATTAGTCATCAATACCTCTAATAAAAAATGGCAAGTTAGCTGTATTTATAGGATCAATGCTGTCATCCATCAAAAAGCATATAATTTAAAATCAGCCACTTTATTCTCCAAACTTCTTTCAATGATTTTCCAGTTTCCTCAATTCAGTTTATCTGATGAGACAAACTGATTTTAGAAATTTCCCCTTTCTTCAGTTCAAATTATATCTGCCACCCTTTCCATACATTGCTTAATAAACTCACTGTTAGTAAATGATTTTGATTTTTCTTGTTATTACATATACTACCACATAACCAGCTTTTAAAACAGAGTCTGAGTTGCAACTTTTAAAAAAAAATTTGTCACGAAAACAGACTTTACCTCAGTTCTGCCATTTTGTCTTTACAACACTATCTTTCATACACGTGGAATTAGAAGCATAGCAACATAGCATGTTTTTGTTATAATGACTTTTCAAATAAGAGTCTTTGAAAAATTGCCCAAATTCGCTACAAAGTAAGTAGAGTGCCATGCTACTTGCCTCAATGAAAATGTAGTCATCTGTCCACTTTCCACTGAACAATCTTCCTTCATCCATAATTTTTGGGGGAGGTTCTGTTTTCTCTTGACATACTGTAAAAGGGATTCTGGGATTAAAATAATAATAATACATAAAGCACTATGTTTACTTTTATTATGAAAAGTAATTGACAGAGAAGTGGCAAGTAAAGTTCGAGACCTTCCACGTCTTGGCTGGCCATGCAGGATGAGGTGCAGGCCAACTGTAAAGTGCAGCAGACGATGTGTGAGGCACCACAGAGTGTGTAAGTGCCCTTAACAATTCAATACCAACATTTACCTGACTTCCATAGCATTAAACACCTAACATTGCAATGGTAGGTTAAAATATTGGTGACCACCGCCTTGCCAAATTACCATGGGCACATGTAACATCTGATAGAGTCAATTCCACTATTTGCTCTTGGAAGAAAACACACTGGAAGCCACACACTGTCATAGAACTTCAGTCCTGCATGTGTACAAATAGCAAAAGCATATGTCTATTTATTTATGTGTCAATGCCATGTGTGTTATTGCCTACAATGTTCGCATTTGAGAACTGTACAATTGAGTTCCACAAAAACCAAACAAAAAAAAAAGAAAAAAAAAAGAAAAGAAAATCACGAAAAAACTCAGAGTGTTTTAAGTGAGTTTACAATTTTGTGTTGAGTCACATTCACAGCCATCTACAGCCATGGGTTGAACATGTGTGCTCCAGTAGGTAATACATGCCTTATTAAGACTGCTATGTTTCCTCCATGTAACTGTCACTGACAGAGGACACAGGTGGCCTTGTTAGCCCTGGGGAACTGAGAAAAAACTGACTAGTGCCCCTGGAATTTCTGATACCACCCATGTGTGGT
Organism: Loris lydekkerianus; assembly: GCA_963574355.1. Classification (NCBI taxonomy): domain Eukaryota; kingdom Metazoa; phylum Chordata; class Mammalia; order Primates; family Lorisidae; genus Loris; species Loris lydekkerianus. Next base: position 14,634 of record CAUYPK010077172.1, read on the forward strand.
AGGAAAGGGGTGTCATATAACAGCAAAGAAGGCTGAGGTTTAAGACCCCTCATGAGTTCCACACATGCTTTCTTAACTCTACATTTCAGAGTTTCTTAGATTTGTGTTATAGATAGTGGTTAACATTTTAAGTTATACTTATTGGAAAGAATACAGAAATACATATATATTCTATCTTCCCATAAGTCATGTTTCTTTTTTTTATTAGATCATAACTGTGTACATTACTGCATTTGGGGAGTACAATGTGCTGATTTTATATACCATTTAGAATGTTTACATCAAACTGGTGAACATAGCCTTCACCTTACTTATTTAATTGTTAAATTGACATGTACCCTTGAAATATGCACAGTAGATGAGTTTCTTTCAAAAAATAATGTCATATTATAATTTTTTGTCAAATTGAAAAATTGAAGTTATCTTTTTTTTTTTTTTTTCAAATTTCAGAATTTGAAATGGATGACAGTGAAAAATACCCGTTTGAGGGCATTACACTATGCTGAAATAATTGATCTGCCACTTCTAACCTGTATGAATTTGGCAATTTAATTAACTTACCTATGTTTTAGTTTCTTCATATGTAAAATGAATATACGAATACAGGGACTGACCTTTTGATAACAGCCGTCCTAATAGGTGTATTAAGGTCCTTTTGCCCATTGTTGATGGGATTATTTGATTTTATGCTTTTGAGTTATATGAGTTTCTTACATATTTGGGATATTAATTTCTTATTAAATGAATGGTTTGCAAATATTTTCTCCCATTCTGTAGTGTGTGTTTTGTCTTTCTTTTAGTCGATTATTTTCTTAGCTGTGCCAAAATTTTGTCATGTTGCTCTTAAGATTGAAATTCATCATCTGATACATCTAACATATAATAATATCTGCTCATTAAATACATTTTGAATCTTAGCACTTCTCGTTAAAATTAACCATGATAATAATTTATTCCCTTATCAAAAATAGATTACATTACTTTTTTTTTCACATCTCTAATTGTCATATTGGCATGATTGGGTGATTTCTGTTGACTCCTTTCTTTTCATTACAGTATCTACCTGATCTTATCCTCTGTTTTTAAAAGTATCATGATCATGATTCATTTAAACAATTATTTTACCAATTCAAAAGAGACTTACCAAAGGAAATTATTACTTTGTCTACATTTTAATTTATTAAATAATGTGTACTCATATGGAATTTCTTTGAGACATTGTAAACTGTTGATAATTTATCATTTATTTTGTAATGAGACATTGACTTTCTAGAGAGTGTGGCCAGCAAACAGACAGCATGTATTAATTATAGTCTCAAATTTCTAACTAGCAGCAATGGATTTCTAAGATCTCTGATGACATTTTAAACCCCTAAAATAAATGCTCACAGAAACTCTATTTAATCACCACTTCTTTGAATTCATTTTGAAAAAAATAAAAACAAAAATGAAGCTATGTGAGGAAGACATACAACTTCTAAGGTGATTTTAAAAATATTCAGTCCTGGGTTCTTATCTTACCTAGTAGTGCATGAACACAATGAAGAAACTAACATTTATTAAATATGTTAAATATCTTCTACTTGACAAGTACAGTATGCTGTGTTTTCCATATATTATTTCATTTTTTTCTATCTCATTAGAGAAACTATAACCATTTTAATAAGAATATTTGAAGGCTTGCAAAGTACAACTAGAGTGAATATTAAGATTTATTTTTAAAAGTGAAGTTGGAAATAAATACATTATTATCATCTAAATGTATGTTGGATATGCCCCTGTTCTATTTCAAAATTCATAGTCAATTTTACAAATTTGTATATATGTCTGTTAAAATATACATGTCACATAATAACTTTCATTTAACCATATTTAAATGTATAAATCAAGGGTATTAATTATATTTATAATATTTTGCAACCATTACTGCTATTTCCAAAACATTTTCTTCATTCCAGACAGAAACTCTGCACCTGTTAAATATAACTCTCCATTAGCCTCTAGCTCAGGCACTTCTGATCCACTTTCTGCCCCTATGGATTTCCTATTCTACATATTTCACACAAGTGGGATCATACAATATCTGTCCTCCGCATTTGGGTAATTTCACTTATCATAATACATTTAAGGTTTCTCCATGTTGTGGCATTCAGCATAATTTAATTTGTTTTTATGGCTACATAATATTCCATAGTATAGGGTACACAACTTATGTTTATGCATTAGTTTGTTTGCTGACACTTAAATACTTTCTACCTTTTGACTATTGCGAATGTTGCTACAATAAACAGGAAAGAAAATACTTGTTTGAGTCCCCATTTTTAGTTATTTTTAAATTGCTATATCAAATGGTAATTCTGTGTTATATGACATCTTAAAAGGTTTTTAAAAGAGATCAAATTTCAACAAATTTATAAATATAAAAGAGCCCTTAGAAATCTTCTAGTTTTATCTATCCTCAAGAATCCATTAAAAATTACCTCAGTTAATTTTTGTTTAGACCTTCGTCTTCATTGCCTAATCTAAGAGTCTAGCGCTCTCTAATTAACCTCATGATGTTAAACTGTGTTTGTAACCTTGTGAATATCCCTTCACAATGCATCAAAGAGTGAATAGAGAAGAATGCTTCCAAGATCAGTGTAAGCACCCTTACTTGAAGGTGCTCACAGTATTTTGCAACAGATTTAAGTGTAAGAACTCAGGGACTGATAATTAGGCAATCATCACATAAGACAGCCAGATATTCATATGAACTCGTGGAGCCAGCCTCAAATCCCCCTGAATTCTTTTATTTAAAGTACTTACTGTTTGATCAATATGATTAAAGAAAAGGTTCCATTCAGCAGGCCCAAATGCAATTAGTACAAATGTCCTCAGTTAATTCAAGAAAGCCAGGTATACCAAAGGTCAGATACTACTCTTTATACTCAACACCAAAAAGGCAATAATCACATTTACCTTTCTGTGATAGGTTGGTAGCACTGGACAATTTGCTCTTTACAAGTTTCCTCATTTGTAAATGCTGAGGACCTGATGAGGCGCTGACAAGCATTCTAGAAGCCAATGTAAGCCATGGGACAAGCAAAAGGAGCAGAGAGGAAAGTAGCCATTTCTTGTCCGGCTGTAATTGGTTTCCTTTGTGTCTGTGAAGTTAGTTTGCGTACATCTGAACAGGACCACATGGCTCATCCATCAAGGATGTATGTGGAACTCACCACCATAAAAGTTCCTTTTTTGGACTTACGCTTTAATGTGATTGGTAAGACCATTTCCTCATGACCTCCTAATGTAAATTGTGCATGAGAATAATGTAAACTTTACTGACAATGATTGGAGTTGGTACCCATATGCAATGTCAGACAGATATATGCTAGTCTGAATTAAAATTTTGAGTAATTTCGAACCTGAAATTCTGCTACCAGAATGGAGATGTCATTTTCTGCATCCCTCCTCCTGGAAACTTTCTCTTTCGGGTTTGTGATCTCTCTAAAGGTGAAACGCTAGAACGGTAGTCAGAGCCTTTGTGGTAAGTGAAGCCATTATCCTAGTTGATGTCCAAAGTCTATTTTCGCCAGAACTCTCAATAATTGGCTCAATAAATAACTTTACCAGAAAAGTTAAGGAAATGTGTGAAATCAGTGTTTCTCTTGAAAGAAATGGAAAAAAAATGTTTTTAAGTGTACTTAAAAGCATCTGTAAACCCACAGGATTGGATTGGATTGGATTGCATGTAAATATGTTTCATGTGTAAAATTTTAAATGTCCAGGATAAATAAGTAAAATGTTTCATATAGAATATAAAAACAATACAAATATCTGTTGAACAATCAATTTAACCCATAATAACATTATCTAAACTCTGTCACTGCTATTTTTTGAGTGGGTTATGTTAAATGTGCAGAGGTAGAAATAAAATATTATACATAGTACACCATTTAGGAGAATGAAAACACTACAAAATTTTTTCTCTTTCCCTTCATTAAGCAATAAAATTTTGGCCTTCTTTGCATCACACACACAAACACACACACACACACACACACACACACACACACACATATACACATGCTCAATGATATATCAAGCATTTCTTCATTTTGTTAGATGTTCTCTAAAGATTTAATACTTGTATAGAATTTCATCCTTTGGAATAAACATATTGCATTTTTATATGCATATGTATAACCTAGAGATTTAGGGTGTTTTCAATTTTTCACCATTATAAATATTTCCATAGAATATATCTCTGTGAAAAATATAAATAAATTTTCTCTAGATATTCCTGAGTAGAGATTTTTCTGAAGCTAAATTAATAAACAGAACTATACTATCATATGATGCCTTTTCTACATAGTGCTAAATGGCTTTTCAGATGTTTACTCATATTTACAGTTTTGTTAGCATATCTGTTGGAAAAATATAAAATTGCCTTTCACACTATCTAATTAAGAATATTTGTCAATTACTCCATTATTACCTTTTAAAATACTTGTCATTTAGATAGATTTATTATTACATTTTTTATTACTAAGTAGGTAATCAGTAACACCCAAAGATAAGGTAATCCTGAGTGTCAATGGTTAGAGAAAATAAAGTAAAAACATGTTTTAACAAGTAAAGATGGATCTCAAATACCTAGCTGAAGAAACAAACCTCTGAAATAGCATTTACCTAAACATTTATTTTGAAAATATAAAAATTTGAATGAATTGTACAATTCTCTCTCTCTCTCTCTAGTTTCTTTTTGCAAACTATATAAGTTTAACACATCATAGTAATTAACACTAGTTAACCATATGGCTTCCATAAATAAAGACATTTTTTCTGTATATTAACAACACGTCACATCAAACAAATTAAAAATAATTTCATGATATCATTTAATAATTGTAATATTCAAATTTCCTTGAGGTGTTTCTTATTATTATTTTGGGAGGATAAGTAAAAAATAGAGACTCTAGAATCTTACTGACAACTTGAATTTTGTTGTTATGTTCTTCATTATCTTATTTTTTTTATTTTTTTATTCAATTATACCTGTGTACATTAATGCAATTATGGGGTACAATGTGCTAGTATTATATACAATTTGTAATACTTTCCTCAAACTGGTTAACATAGCCTTCACCATATTCTCTTTGTTATTATGTTAAGATATTTATATTCTACCCGTAGTAGATTTAACATGTCCCTGTGTAAAATGTACCAAGTATCCTCCTTCCACCCATCCTCCCACCTCCCTGTCCTCTTTTCCCTTTATATTGGGCTATAGTTGGGTTATAGCTTTTGTATGGAAGTGTGGGTGCTTATAAATTAGTTTCATAGTAGGGCTGAGTACATTGGATATTTTTTCTTCCATTCTTGAGATACTTTGCTAAGAAGAATATGTTCCAGTTCCATCCATGTAAACATAAAAGAGGTAAAGTCTCCATCTTTTCTAAAGGCTGCATAATATCCCACGGTGTACATATACCACAATTTATTAATCCATTCATGGGTTTATGGGCACTTGAGCTTCTTCCATGACCTAGCAATTACTAATTGAGTTGCAATAAACATTCTGGTGCAAATATCTTTGTTATAAAGTGATTTTTTGGTCCTCTGGATATACACCTCATAGAGGAATTACAGGATCAAATGGCAGGTCTATTTTTAGATCCTTAAGTGTTCTCCAAACATCTTTCCAAAAGGAATGTATTAGTTTGCATTCCCACCAGCAGTGCAGAAGTGTTTCCTTTTCTCCACATCCACGCCAACATCTCCGGTTTTGGGATTTTGTGATATGGGCTAATCTTACTGAAGTTAGATGATATCTCTACGTGGTTTTGATTTGCATTTCTCTGATGATTAATGATGATGACCATTTTTTCATGTGTCTATAGACCATGGGCCTGTCTTTTTCAGAGAAGTTTCTGTTCAAGTTCCTTGCACCCACTGAGATGAAATCACTTGTTCTTTTGAATTATACATTTGAATTCTCTGTGGATTCTGGTTATTAAACCTTTCTCAGAGACAGAACCTGCAAATATCTTCTCCAATTCTGAGGGCTGTCTGCTTGCTTTACTTACTGTGTTCTTGGCTGTGTAGAAGTTTTTAGCTTGATCAGATTCCAGTATTGTATTTTTTGGTGTTGCTTCAATTGCCCCGGGTGTCCTCCTCATAAAATATTTACCCAGGCTGATTTCTTCAAGTCTTTTCCCTGCACTTTCTTATAGTATTTTTATAGTTACATGTCTTAAGTTTAAGTCTTTAATTCAGTGAGAGTCTATCTTAGTTAATGGTGAAAGGTATTGGTCCAGTATCAGTCTTCTACAGGTCACTAGCCACTTCACCCAGCACCATTTGTTAAATACAGAGTCTTTTCCCCAGTGAATGTTAATTGGTTTATTGAAGATCAAATGATGGTAAGTAGCTAGGTTCATCTCTTGGTTCTCTATTCTGTTCCATACAACTACCTCTCTGATATTGTGCCACTACCAAGCTGTTATAATCACTACTAATTTATACTGTAATCTATGGTCTGGTAGCATGATTCCTCCTACTTTGTTTTATTTCTGAGTAATGTCTTGGCTATTTGAGTTTTTTTCTGATTTCATATAAAACAAAGTATTTTTTTTTTTTTTTAGGTCTTTAAAGTATGATAGTAGTTCTTTAATAGGGATTGCATTGAAATTGTATATTGCTTTGGGTAGTATGGACATTTTAAGAATGTTGATTCTTCCCAGTCATGAGCATGGTACATTTTTCAATTTCTTAACATCTTTGGCTATTTATTTTCTTAGAGTTTCATAGTTCTCTTTACAGAGATCTTTCATGTCCTTTGTTAGGTAAACTCCAAAATATCTCATCTTCTTTGGCACTACGGTGAAAGCAATAGAGTCCTTGCCTTTTTTTCAGCTTGACTATTGTTGGTATATATAAAGGCTACAGATTTGTGCCTGAGACATTGCTGTATTCCGTGATCACTCCCAAGAGTTTTGTGGTTGAATCCCTGGGGTTTTCCAGATATACAATAATATCATCTGTGAAGAGTGAAAGTTTGATCTCCTCTGACCTTATATGGATACACTTGATCACCTTTTCCTGCCTGATTGTGATGGCTAAGACTTCCATTACAATGTAAAAAAGCAGTGGAGACAATGGGCAAGCTTGTCTGGTTCGTGATCAGAGCGGAAATGGTTTCAATTTTACTCCATTCAATATGATATTAGCTGTGGGTTTGCTGTAGATGGCCTCTATCAGTTTAAGAAATGTTCCTTCTATACCAATTTTCTTAAGTGTTCTGATCATGAAAGAACACTGGATATTATCAAAAGCTTTTTCTGCATCAATTGAGAGAATCATATGCTCTTTGTTTTTTATTTTGTTTATGTGATGAATTATATTTATAGATTTATGTATATTGAACTGGCCTTACACCCTGGAATAAAATCCACTTGGTCATGGTGTATATATAATTTGTTTGATGTGTTGCTGGATTCTGTTTGCTAAGATCTTAACCCACAGCAAATATCATATTGAATGGAGTTAAATTGAAATCATTTCCTCTCAGATCAGGAACCAGACAAGGCTGCCCACTGTGCCCACTCCTTTTTAACATTGTAATGGAAGTTTTAGCCACTGCAATTAGGGAAGAAAAGGCAATCAAGGGTAT
>CAUYPK010077175.1:0-30194 GCA_963574355.1 Loris lydekkerianus
TCTGCACCCAGACGGGTAGAACTTGAAGTTGGCCCCAGTGCCACAGCCCACCTCCAGCAGGGACAGCTTCCCAGAGGGGCCCACAAACTCCTGCAGGTTGCCGAAGAGCTCCCTCTTCTTGCTTGCCATTTGTTCGTTGTATGTCACAGTGAAACTTGCCAAGAAATAGGGAAACCATTTTTTGCATATCCAGCTCCACAAGCCCAGAAAGTTCATCAGGAACACGGGAAATCCCAGGATGTAGACAGCCAGCCGGAGAATAAAGATGGTAAGCGCATCGCTCAGAAGAGAGAAAAAGATCAGGTCAACACTTAGAGCTCTGAGTCCTTAATTGGAGGATACAGATGGCTGTGCTGCAAAGACGTAGACGTGCAATGAATTGACTTACTCAAGTCAAGTCATTGGCAAATCACCTGTTTTGGTTTATTAATAACCATGTGGCAGAAGCTGACTCAGCTTAGTATCGATAAAGCAGAAGAAGGTTCCCAGTTTTACCTTAGAAGTAAAATTGAACTGCAGTCCTTTACTTCGTCTTTCCCTTTTCTGGGTTTGAAGTCTACTGCTAGGCTCCATCTGGTCCAGTCCAGGGTCCAGTTTTATAAGCACAGGGCACATACACCCTATCAGGGTTGGCCAGCAATTTCTACAAAACAATCAATCTGTGGGTGGATGCTGGTTAAACAATACCAGGAGACCACTGCCAGTGACTCTTTGTCATAACACAGTCCTCCCCCACACCATTCCTGTCCCCTGAGGCCCCCTTTCTGTACCCTAGCTCTCAAGCCCTGTTTTCTGGAAAAGAACTGAAAGAGCATGCCTGCCTGGCCACTGTCAATAAGAATTCTGGAGTGTCCATTCTGGGCCTGGGCTTTCCTAAGTTTGTAGCTCAGCAGCACGATTTTTAAGCCATTGCTGTACACCCATCTGTTGTAATGTAAAGGGAAGGTCTCAATCTTCAAATTTTGCCAACTACAATATTACTCAGCTATTTTAGATAAAAAGACTCTCCAGAATATTCACATTTGGAAGCCTGAAGGATTCAGAAAATAATTTAAAGCATCCATCTGCTTTTAACAAGAAAGCCAGAGCTTTAGAAGGATTAGGAAACACAGAAATTGACAATATGGTAAACTCACTTATTTATTTTTTTTTTTTTTTGCAGTTTTTGGCCAGGGCTGGGTTTGAACCCACCACCTCTGGCACATGGGGCCGGCACCCTACCCCTTTGAGCCACAGGTGCTGCCCTGATAAACTCACTTTTTAAAACTAGCTGATGAGCTGGGTACAGTGGCTTATGCCTGTAACTCTAGCACTCTGGGAGGCCGAGGCGGGTGGATTGCCTGAGCTCACAGATTCGAGACCGGCCTGAGCAAGAGAGAGACCCCCATCTCTAAAAATAGCCAGGCACTGTGGCAGGTGCCTGTAGTCCCGGCTACTTGGGAGGCTGATGCAAGAGAATCACTTGAGCCCAGGAGTTTGAGGTTGCTGTGAGCTATGACCCCATGGCACTCTACCGAGGGCAATGAACTAAGACTCTGTCTCCAAAAAAACAAAAACAAAAACAAAAAAACAACAAAAACTAGCTGATGGATGGAGAGAATGTTCTGTTTATCATGATTGGTTATGTCCTATATATATTTTATAAATAGTCTATCTATTTCACATTTTAACAGCTTCTTTGAGGCGGAATCAATATACAAAACTATAAATGTGTACAGTTTGTTAACTTTTGCCATGTCTATATACCCATGAAACCAGCACTTCAGTCCAGATAAATGAACACGTCCACCACCTGGGGAAGTTTCCTCTTTCCCCTTTGTGATCCTGCCCTCCTGCATTTGTGATTTCAAGGTAACCAGTGACCTGTTTTCTGTTTTGAAAATGGGATTCAGAGACCAGAGCAGCAACTGAGCAACTCGACGGGACTGGAACACCCTAAAGCCCTTAGCAAGAAGAATGAAGTTGGGTGGCACCTGTGGCTCAAGGAGTAGGGTGCCAGCCCCTTATACCAGGGGTAGTGGGTTTAAGCCCAGCCCCGGGCAAAACTGCAAAAAAAAAAAAAAAAAAAAAAGGAATGAAGTTAATTTCATAGAGAATTTCATTCTTTAATATTTATTTATTTATTTGAGACAGAATCCCACTCGGTTACCCTGGGTAGAGTGTAATGGCATCATAGCAACCTCAAATTCTTGGGATTAAGCAATCTTCTTGCCTCAGCATCCCCAATAGCTGAGACTACAGGTACCTGCCACTATGCCCAGATAGTTTTTCTATTTAGTAGCGATGAGGTCTCGCTCTCGCTCAGGCTGGCCTTGAACTCTTGGGCTCAGGCAGTCAACCTGCTGCAGTCTCCCAGAGTGCTGGGATTACAGGTGTGAACCATCATGCCCCGCCCCTAATTCTTCTTTTTAAAATAGATAGGCCTATGGGCACCAAATTTGCTTGTCAGAAAAGGACCAATGCAACCTCTGGACATAATTGTTATCAAAATTACAATCTTGCTGTGCACAAGGGCTCACTTCTCTAATCCTAGCACTCTGGGAGGCTGCAGCAGGTAGATTGCCTGAGCTCACGAGTTTGAGACCAACCTGAACCACGGTGAGATCTCATCTCTAAAACTAGCCAGGTGTTGTGGCAGGCGCCTGCAGTCCCAATTACTTGGGAGGCTGAGGCAAGAGAATTGCTTGAGCCCAAGAGTTTGAGGTTGCTGTGAGCTAAGATGATACCACAGCACTCTACCTCAGGGCAACTGAGTCAGACTGCCTCAAAAAAAAAAAAAAAGAAAAAGAAAACGAAGAAGAAACTTTAGAGACTAAGCTCATCTTTGAATAAAACAAAAAGATCTTAAATAAAATGGCATCAAATAACACTCAGAAGTATATTTTAAAATGTAATTTATCCTTAGAATGCCAAGATGCATCCACATTCAAAATCTATTAATATAACATTTACTGATTATAGGACAAAAGTCATATAACCATCTGAATATATAAGGAAAAGTAGTTGGCAAAAATTCACCACTACTTCAGGTCAAGGTCAACATGTAGACCATATACTTCTATCCTGTGCGTACCTGAGTATCAAGCCCATAGGCTACCACTTTCCAAATACTTTTTCATTCAGATGGCTCAACCCTAAATTCAAACCGTCTGAAACCAAGTCCATTTTCTTCATCTTTCCACTGATTTTCTTAGGTGAATTAATAACACTATCATTTTCCCAGTTACTGAGATCTACATGCTTTCTAAAATTTTTAGTTATGATAAAGTATATGTAGATAAAATTCACCATCTTAATCATTTTTAAGTACCCTGGTATCAGGGTAATACTAGCCTGATAAAATGAGTTTAGAAATGTTTTCTCAGCTCCTCGCCCATAGTACAGTGCTTATGGCACCAGCCACAAACATGTTTTCTCCTGGTTTTTGGGAAGAGTTTCAGAAGGACTGGCATTGACTGTTATTTAAATGTTTGGCAGAATTCACCAGAGAAGAGTCATCTGGTCCTGGCCTTTTGTTGGAAGGTTTTCTTTTCACATTTGTTTTTTTGTTTGTTTTGAGACAGTCTCATTTATGTTGCCCTCAGTAGAGTGCTGTGGCAGTTCACAGCTCACAGCAACCTTAAACTCCTGGGCTCAAGCCATTCTCTTGCTTCAGCCTCCCAAGTAGCTGGGACTACAGGCGTCCGCCATAATGCCCGGCTATTTTTTGCTTCAGTTGTCATTGTTATTTAGCTGGCCTGGGCTGGGTTCAAACCCGCCAACTTCAGTGTATGTGGCTGGCACCAACCTTGGTGTATGTGGTACTGTGCTACAGATGTCGAGCCTTGTATTTGTTTTTTTGAGACAGAGTCTTACTCTGTTGTCTAGGCTAGAGCACTGTGGTTTCAACCTAGCTCACAGCAACCTCAAATTCCTGGGTTCAAGTGATCCTCCTGCCTCAGCCTCCTGTGTAGCTTGGACTACAGGTGCCTGCCACAATGCCCAGCTAATTTTTTGTTTTTAGCAGGGTCTAGCTCTTGCTTAGGCTGGTCACAAGCTCCTGAACTCAGTCCCTCCTGCTGTGGCCTCCCAGAGTGCTAGGATTACAGGCATGAGTACTACGTCTGGCAAGGAAGGTTTTTGATGACTGATTATTAAATCAATTATGGGAGCTTGGTGCCTGTAGCTCAGTAGCTAGGGCACCAGCCACATACACTGGCTCTGGCAGGTTCAAATCCAGTCTGGCCCTGCCAAACAATGACAACTACAACCAGGCGTTGTGGCGTGCACCTGTAATCCCAGCTACTTGGGAGGCTGAGGCAAGAGAATCGCTTAAGCCCAAGAGTTTGAAGTTGCTGTGAACTATGACGCCAAGGCACTCTACCAAGGGTGACATAGTGAGATTCTGTCTCTAAATAAATAAATAATAAATCAGTATGTGTCTGTTCAGATTTTGTATTTTTTCATAATTTAGTATTGGTAATCGTATGTTTCTAGGAATCTTTCATCTAGGTTACACTAGATGTTGGCACATGATTGTTTTTGTAGTCTTTCATGGTTCTTTGTATGGCTCTGGTATCAAGTGTAATGTCCCCTCCTTCATTGATAATTTCATTATTTGGACCCCCACCCTTTTTTTCTTGGTTAGCCTAACTAAAATTTTGTCAATTTTGCTTATCTTTTTTTTTTTTACTTTATTTTAATTAATATGAGGGTACAATATTTAGGTTATACCGTTCTCACTTCCAGGATTAAAGTTCGTTTGTAGAAGAGCCCCTCACCCCGGAAGCGTGTTATACACCCTCACACTGTCCACATTAGGTGATATCCAGCCTCCTGCCCATCTGTGAGCTAAGATGACACCACAGCACTCTACTTCCTTCTCCCATTTGTCCAATTTGGCTTATCTTTTTTTTTTTTTTCTTGTAGAGATAGAGTATCACTCTATCGCCCTTGATAGAGTGATGTTGCATCACAGCTCACAGCAACCTCCAACTCCTGGGCTTAGGCGATTCTCTTGCCTCAGCCTCCCGAGTAGCTCCTGGGACTACAGGCGCCTGTCACAACGCCCGGCTATTTTTTGTTGCAGTTTGGCCGGGGTTGGGTTTGGACCCGCCAGCCTCATTATATGGGGCCGGCGCCCTACCCACTGAGCCATAGGCGTGGCCCCAATTTTCTAATTTTGCTTATCTTTAAAAAACAAACAACAACAACAACAACAAAAAACACAACCTAGGCTCAGCACCCATAGCACAGTGGTTACAGAGCCAGCTACATGCACCAGGGCTGGTAGGTCGAACCTGGCCCAGGCCAGCTAAAGCAACAATGACAAAACAAAAATTCAGGTGTTGTGGCGGGCGCCTGTAGTCCCAGCTTCTTGGGAGGCTGAGGCAAGAGAATCGCTTAAGCCCAAGAGTTTGAGGTTGCTGTGAGCTGTGATGTTACAGCACTCTACCCAGGCGATATGTCTCAAAAAAAAAAAAGATACCTAGGCTGGGTGCGGTTGCTCACCCCTGTAACCCCAGCACTCTGGGAGGCCACGGCGGGTGGATTGCCTAAGTTCACAGGTTTGAGACCAGCCTGAGCCAGAGCTAGACCCTGACTCTAAAACTAGCCAGGCATTTTGGCAGGCACCTGTAGTCCCAGCTATTTCAGAGGCCGAGGCAAGAGAATGGCTTGAGCCCAAGAGTTTGAGGTTGCTGTGAAATATGACACCACATAGTCATAGTGACTCATAGTAGCTCACAGGACAAGTGAGAGACCCTGTCCCAAAAGAAAAAAGAAAGAAATACATAAAATAAAATAAATTCCTTTAATTAGTGTTTAAGTTATAGGCAAATGCTTGCTTTTACAAATATCCTTTGAGAATCAGAAACAAGATAATAATTCAAAAAATAATAAATCATACAAACAGATATTTTTATTAAAATAAGATATAACTTAAAAGGAGTTTTGATTAATTTACTCAAAGAATGGCTTTTGTTTTTACTTTTTTTTTTTTAACCAAATCAGAATGTGACAATCAGCACAGTGTCTCTGTGGCTTTTTTTTTTTTAATTATAAACTCTTTATTATTTGGTATTCATACACACAAAGTATATATTTAACTGAATATTTTATACAAACTCTAGGAAAATATTCCAAATACAAAATTATGATTATAAAGTAAAACAATCAAAATGCATCAAAAAAGCATGTGATTCAGTGCCAAATTTACAATTGTATATCTAATATGTTACCATCCTTGTATTTTAAAAAATGTTCACATTAGAACTCTAATGTGAGCAATTAATTGCTAAAAGAATAAATGATTTCCTTATGTAGAAGATAGACAGGGACACAATGCAAAATAAAAGCACTAAAGTCTTCAGAATTTCTTTATGTTATTGCCAGTAAGATAACAGAACCTAAAGCTACGAGGATCTGTCCAAGTAGAATATTTACATTACATATGCCTTTAGCTCTTGCCTGGGAGAAGCGATCTGTCAGCCACTTCTGAAAGAAGGATGGCCCACTATAGATACCAGGAAAATTTCTTCGACCACAGCCATGTCCAAAACTGGTAATTCCCATTACAAAAAATCTCTTCTGCTCTGGTAAGTAGCACATTAATGGTCCACCACTATCACCCTATCAAAAAAGCCCCCAAATAGCATTAGTTACTTCTAGTATCTGTTAAGCAACGGTAGAACTGGAAAAAAGTCACCTACATTAAACTTAAGTTTTGTAAATATACATTTTAAATATACCTCCAAGTGTTAAAAATCCATAGATTTTGAGTTTAATATTCCAACTCAAACAAGAGGTGTTCAGTCGGCCCACATATTTGGAGGTAAGTAAACAGTTTTGGTAAATAAATTTCTCACCTGCATAGTTTTGAATGAAAATACTGTAAATAAAATTGTTTGGATTTTAAATACAATTACTCAGGATAAATATAATATAGGAATGTCTCAGCGCCTGTAGCACAGTGGTTATGGCGCCAGCCACATGCACCACGGCTGGCAGGTTCGAGCCCGGCCTGGACCAGCTAAACAACAATGGCAACTGCAACAAGATAATAGCCACGCGTTGTGGTGGGCACCTGTAGTCCCAGCTACTTAAGAGGCAGAGGCAAGGAAATCGCTTAAGCCCAAGAGCTGGAGATTGCTGTGAGCTGTGACACCACATCACTCTACTGAGGGTGACATAGTGAGACTCTGTATGTAAAATATTGTAAAAATATTCTAAAAACTGTCTATTAGAATATTTATCTTGCTTAATACTGTGTGTGAAAGGCATAACTCTAAGATGTATAAAAGACTCTTTTCAGGCTCAGCACCACCGGTTACAGTCCAGCCACTGGGAGGCTGAGGCAAGAGAATCACTTGAGGTCGCTGTGAGCTGTGAGCTATGACGCCACAGCACTCTACCAAGGGCGACACAGTGAGTGAGACTGTCTCACGAAAAAAGAAGAGAGACTTTTCAGTGTGTGTGAGATTTGGTAATGAGAGAGATGAACTGGCATCTTGGAAGAGATGACTCTTCTAAGTTTGTTTGTTTGTTTGTATGCAGTCTTGCTTTGTCACCCTGGCTAGAGTGCAACAGCATCACTGTAGCTCACTACAACCTCTAATTCTTGGACTCAAGCAATCCTCCTGCCTCAGCCTTCTGAGTGGTTGAGACTACAGGCATGCTATTAGCACTGCCTAGTTTTTCTATTTTTATTAGAGATGGGGTCTCACTTTTGCTCAGGCTGGTCTTGAACTCCTGAGCTCAAGTGATCTTCCCACCTTGGCCTCCCAGAGTGCTAGGATTACAGGAGTGAGCCACTATGCCCGTCCTCTTAAGTGTTAACATTAGGTAGTGTAGCAAAATGGGAATAAATGGGGAAGATGCTTAGTGTATTATAAGTAACAGATGTCTCTAATAATCACTTTTGTACAGGAATGCAATTCAATTAGATTGGATTCTCTACTCTTATATTCAGAAAGATTTTTAAGGAAAAGGGCATATGAAAGAAAAATCTTAGAGTTCATAAATGAGAATGAGTAGGAAAAGATGAAAGTCTGGGATACTCTTGGGAATGAAGGACGGGTACCTTGGGAAATAGTGAGGAAAATGGGAATAAAGAGTCAGAAAACAGAGAGATACAACAAAAAGTTGATCCGTTGGACTGCATAAAAAATTAACTTTTATGCTACACACTGCAACATCAGAAAAGGGAAAAAATAGTCCACAGAATGGAGGAAAGCATTTGCTATCATATTGCTAGTAAGGGACTTATATCCAGAATATATGAAGAGTGCTTATAATTCAATGATAAAAGGAGAAATAAACGAGAAATAAACGAGAAATAAATTTAAAAATGAGAAAATGGGCTCAGTGCCCTTATCTCAGTTGTTAGGGCGCCAGCCACATGCACTGGGGCTGGTAGGTTGGAACCTGGCCCTGGTCCCGGGCCTGCTAAACAACAATGACAACTACAACAACAACAACAATAACAATAAAATAGCTGGGCGCTGTGGTGGGTGCCTGTAGTCCCAGCTACTTGGGAGGCTGAGGCAAGATAATCACTTAAGCCCAAGAGTTTGAGGTTGCTGGGAGCTGTGACATCATTGCACTCTACCAAGGGTGACGTAGTGAGACTCTGTCTCAAAAAAATAAAATAAAATAAAAATAAAAACGAGAAAATGATTCACATAGTTATTGTCTAACAAAGACACATAAATGGCTCGTAAGCACAATTAAACCACAGTGAGATGCTGTTTCACACCCCCAGGGCTGGCCCTGATAAAACGTACAGACAATAGCAAGCACTGCCAAGGGTGTAGGGGAACTGTGATCCTCATCCCGCATGGGAATGTGAGATGGCACAGCCATCGTGGAATACAGTTCAGCAGTTCTTCAGAATGCTAGACATTGACTCAGTAATTACACTCGTAAGTGGTGTGAAGTTTTTAAGATAAATGAAGACATATAGATACACCAAAATGTAGACACAAAGGTTCACAGTAATATTCATAAAAGCCAGAAAGCGAAAACAGTCCATATGTCCATCAACTAATGAAGGGAAGAATGAAACGTGGTCTATCCATACATATCCATACAATGGTGTATTATTTGGCAACACGATAAAGTATCGATACATTGGCTCAGCGTCTGTAGCACAGTGGTTATGGCGCCAGCCACATATACTGAGGGTGGTGGGTTCGAACCCTGCCTGGGCCAGCTACACAACAATGACAACTGCAATAGAAAAACAGCCGGCCATTGTGGTGGGCCCCGATAGTCCCAGATACTTGGGAGGCTGTGGCAAGAGAATCACTTAAGCCCAAGAGTTTGAGGTTGCTGTGAGCTGTGATACTACAGCACTCTACCAAGGGGGATATAGTGAGACTCTGTCTCAAAAAAAAAAAAAAAAAAAAAAAGAAAGTACCGATACATTCTACACCATGGTCAAACCTTGAAAACATGATACTAAATATAAGAAACCAGTCATAAAAGACCACATATCCACATATTGAAATATTTCACAAATGTCCAGGCTGGGCAGTGTCCAGAATCACTAGCTCAGTAGAGATTAGTGGTTGCTTAGGACTAGAGGTAAGTGGAAGGAGAACCGGGGAGTGATTCCTGATGGGGCCGAGTTTCTTTTTAGGGTATCAAAAGTGAAGTGTGCTAAAATTAGATTGTGGGCCAGGCGCAGCGGCTCACACCTGTAATTCCAGCACTCTGGGAGGCTGAAGGCGGGTGGACTGCTTGAGCTCAGGAGTTGAAGACCAGCCTGAGCAAGAGTGAGAATCCATCTCTAAAAAAAAAAAATAATAAGCTGAGTGTTGTGACGGGGGCCTGTAGTCCCAGCTGCTCAGGAGGCTGAGGCAAGAGAATTACTTGAGCCCAAGAGTATGAAGTTGCTGTGAGCTATGATGCCTCAAAGTGAAACTCTGTCTCAAAACAAAGCAAATAAAATAAAATAAAATAAAAAAATAAGATTGTGGTGATGATGAACAACTCTACATATACCCTTAAAAAAACATCAAATTTTATACTTTAAATAGGTGAATTACTTCTCAAAGATGATAATAAAAGTGATCCAAGGCAAATTTTGCCCAAGGTTGACGCTATTTATAGGAGAAAAACAAGGAATCGGGAACCAAGAAGATTAGGATTGTTGGATTGTTAAAAAGAAGAAAAACGGGTGGCGTCTGTGGCTCAGTGAGTAGGGCGCTGGCCCCATATACCAAGGGTGGCGGGTTCAAACCCGGCCCCGGCCAAACTGCAACAACAACAAAAAAATAGCTGGGCATTGTGGCGGGCGCCTGTAGTCCCAGCTACTCGGGAGACTGAGGCAAGAGAATCACCTAAGCCCAAGAGCTGGAGGTTGCTGTGAGCTGTGATGCCACAGCACTCTACTGAGGGCGACAAAGTGAGGCTCTGTCTCTCAAAAAAAAAAAAAAAATAGCCAGGCATTGTGGTGGGCGCCTGTAGTCCCAGCTACTGGGGAGGCTGAGGCAAGAGAATCGCCTAAACCCAGGAGTTGGAGGTTGCTGTGAGCTGTGATGTGATAGCACTCTACCAAGGGTGATAAAGTGAGACTGTCTCAAAAAAAAAAAAAAAAAAAAAGAAGAAGAAGAAAAACTAATTTAGCATTTTTAGACCTAGTGTAATTAAGACCATCTGAAAGTGACGAAAGGCCTGATTCATGTTCCCTTCTGACTTTAGAAGATATTTAAAAGGCAAATTATTTGTTCTTACCCTGCAAGTATCGAAAGCTCCATTTTCATCACCTGCACAAAATGAAGTATCAGGAATTATTTCCCCATAACTCCTCTCAGAAGTACAAAACGTTCGAGAAATATAATGTACTTGTGCTTCCTGTAAGATATTTGAAACATTACCTGTTAACAAAGAAAAAAAAACAATAAATTATTTTGGAGCACAGACATTTTTAAATTATTTGTTTAAAATTTGTTTTAAAATTTGTTTAAATTTATTGTTTAAAAAAAAACAATAAATTATTTTGGAGCACAGACATGATTTAAAATTTTGGTGTTTAATGGACTTTCCTTCCAAAGTGCCTTATTAAACAATTATGTAAAATTATTAGTATATCCATACAGATGTATATATTTATGTGTATATATGTCTAGGAAGATTGTAGAATGCTTACCTAAATGTTAATGACAGTTATCTCTGGATACTAGGAATTTCAGATAATTTTAGTTACTTTTGCTTTCATGTATTTCTTGAAGGTCTCCCAAAAGGAGCTACAATGCTGAAGTCAATCTATTTGTCAATTGTGAATAATTTTTACTGAATTTGCTAATGACACTAAGTCATGAAGGATGGTAAACATAAAAATAAAAACAGTTTTTTCATTCATGTGCTCCCCTAATTGATCTGCTAATTCCTGAACATAAAGTGGTTATTTGCTATTGAAAGGGTAGGAAAATGCAAGACAACAATTAAGGAAAATTAAAGGACAGATTATTGGAAAATCAATCAATAGAAAAGCTACTGTAACCAGACAGCAGTCTGTCTCAGAGTTGCAGTGGTCACATGTGCTGGCTGAGCATTCTGTGGGCCTTGCATCCTTTCCCAGCTTTTCTGGTGGTAGACATTGTCCCCCTGGCTTCAGATGAGCAGATGACCCAATTCCATTCACGGCACTGTCTGTGAGGGAGTTTTTAGCCAGTAAACAAATAACTGTATTGGAACACCCTCCCTACTCACCTAATCTGGCCCCCAGTGACTTTCTTTACCCAAAGAAAAAGGACATATTGAAGGGAAGATTTTTTTTTTTTTTTTTTTTTTTAGTTTTTGGCTGGGGCTGGGTTTAAACCCGCCACCTCCGACATATGAAGCTGGAGCCCTACTCCTTTGAGCCACAGGCACCACCCTGAAAGGAAGACATTTGACAATAGTTAGGACACTAAGGGTAATAAATAGGAGGACAGCTCTGATGGCCACTCCAGAAAAAGAGTTCCGAAATTGTTTTGAAGGAGGGAGTAGGTGCTGGGCATGAGCCACCGTGCCCAGCCCAACCCTTTACTTTTCCCCCATCTCTTTCCTTTTAATCTCTATTTAAAGTAGGTTTCTTGTGTACAGTGTATAGTTGGGTTTGGTTTTATTAATCAAACTCTGAATAATCTTTATATTTTAATTAATATATTTAGACTATTGATGTTTAAAGTGATTATTGATAAATTAGTATCTGTCATATTTGTTACTATTTTCTATCCACTATCCTTTTTTTCTATTTTTGTTTTCCATTCTTTTTCTGCCTTTTATGGTTTTAACTGAATTTTTTATATGATTCTATTTTTTGCCTATCTTAGCATATAAATTATACTTAAAAAACATTTTTAGTAATTGATTGTTACAATTTGCAATTTACATTTACAACTAAGCTAAGTCTACTTTCAAATAAGTTATACCACTTGGAGGTAGTGCAAGTAATTTACGGTAACTAAGTATTTCTAATTCTTCCCTCCCATCCCTCTATCATTGCTGTCATTCATTTTATGTATCCATAAGCTACAATTGTTAAATATATTGTTATTATTTTTAACCATCTGCTAACTACTAAATGAAGAATAAGAAAGATAAGTTTTTATTTTCACTTATTTTTTCTTTAATGTTCTTCCTTTCTTTATGTAGATCTGAGTTACTGACCTACATTATTTTCCTTATCTCTGAAGAACTTCTTTTAACATTTCTTTATAAGGCAGATCTACTGGCAACAAACTCCTTCAGTTTTTGTATGAGAAAGTTTTTTTTTCTTTTCTTTTTTTTTTTGAAATAGAGTCTCTGTCACTTGGGCAAGAATGCCATGGCCTCAGTCTAGCGCACAGCAACCTCGAACTCCTGAGTCAAGCAATCCTCCTCCTTCAGCCTCTTGAGTGGCTGGGACTACTATAGCTCACTGCAACCTCAAACTCCTGGTCTTAAGCAATCCTTCTGCCTAAAAATACTTTCTATTTTTAGTATAGATTGGTCTCAATTTGCTCAGGCTGGTCTTGAACACCTAACCTCAAAAGACCCTCCCACCTTGGCCTCCCAGTGTTCTAGGATTACAGGCATAAGCCATCATAGCTGCAAGATCCTCCCACCTTGGCCTCCCAGTGTTCTAGGATTATAGGCATAAGCCATCATAGCTGGCCCAAGAAAGTCTTTATTGACTTATTTTTAAATTGACTTTTTTTTTTATTATTATAGATAAAAATATGCACCATAGATGTGGCCCGACCCATTACCCTCCCTCCACCTAAACCTCCCCCCTCCCTTCCCCTTCCTTGGTCCTTTCCCCATAAGTCTTGTGGAATTGTTGGGTTATAGCCTTCATGTGAAAGCTATAGTTTAGCTTCATAGTAGGGCTGAGTACATTGGATACTTTTTCTTCCATTCCTGGGATACTCTGCTAAGGAGAATATGTTCTAGCTCCATCCATGTAAACATGAAAGAGGTAAAGTCTCCATCTTTCTTTAAGACTGCATAGTATTCCATGGTATACATGTACCACAATTTGCTAGTCCATTCGTGGGTCGAGGGGCTTAAATTGACTTTTGAAGGATAATTTCAAAGACTACAGAATTTGAGGTTGGTGGGGTTTTCTCTCAGCATTTTGAATATTTCACTCCAGTCTCTTCTACATAGTTTCTCAGTAGAAGGTGGAAGTATTTCTTACTTTGTTGTTAAATAGGTAAGCTCTTTTTTCCCTCTGGCTTCAGTATTTTTTATTTTGATTTTTGGCAGATTGAATATGCTATGCCTAGGGGTAATGTGGCTTTTTAAACATTTATTTGGCTGAGTATTCTTCCTGCATTTGTGGTTTGGTGTTGCACATTTATTTTGGAAAATTTTCAGTCATTATTACAGTAGTCCCCTTTTATCTGCAATTTCATTTTCCATGGCTTCAGTTACGTGTGGTCTGAAAATGTTACATGGAAAATTCTAGAAATAAGAGTAGTGATGCTGGCAATTTAGATAAGCAAAAGAGAAGCCATAAAGTGCTTTAAGTGAAAAAGTGAAAGTTTTCAACTTGGTAAGAAAAGAAACAGCAGGCTGAGGCAGAAGGGTTGCTTAAGACCAGGAGTTTGAGGTTGCAGTGAGCTATGATGATGCCACTGCACTCCAGCCCAGGCAACAGAGCAAGACCCTGTCTCATTAAAAAAAGGAGGAGGAGGAGAAGAAAGACCACATGCTGAGGTTGCTAAGTCTGTAGTAAGAGTGAATCTTCTGCCTGTGAAACTGAAGAAGGAAAAAGAAGTATGTTAGTCCTGTGTTTACCTCAAACTGCCAGTTATAGCCACAGTATGCGTAAGTGTTTAGTTAAGACGGAGGGCGTTACATTTGGGTGGAAGACACGGACAGAAACACGTCCGGGCTGAGGGCAGTGGGTGTGGAGCTATCCCAGTTTCCAGACACCCGCTGGAGGTCTAGATAAGAGGCAGCACCGGGCTGCATGCAATTCCTCTGTTCTTTCTCTCTTTTTTCTTCCGGTATTCCCTTTATGCATACGTTACACATTTTATAGTTGTCCAGCAATTTTTGGATATTATGGGGCCTTTTTCAGACTTTTTTCTCTTTGTTTTTGAAAGCTTCTATTGACGTACCCTCCAGCTCGGATTCTTTCTCGCCCATGTCCAGTCCCATAATGAACACATCAAAGGCAGTCTTCATTTCTAGAGATCATTTCCTTGCCCTCTAGCATTTCTTTTTAACTCTTTCTTAGACTTTCCGTCTCTGCTTGTGGTCTACTTTTCCCAGTAGTGCCCTTAGCATATTAACCACCATTTTAAATTCCTGGTCTGGTGATGCCAACATCCTTGCCATATGTGAGTCTGTTTCTTCTATTTCCCCTGTGTTGTCAGACTTTTTGCCTTTTAGTGTGCCTGTAATTTCTTTTGTTGAAAATTGGATGGCTCGGCGCCTGTGGCTCAAGCAGCTAAGGCGCCAGGCACATACACCTGAGCTGACGGGTTCGAATCCAGCCCCGGCCCGCCAAACAACAATGACGGCTGCAACCAAAAAATAGTTGGGTGTTGTAGCAGGTGCCAGTAGTCCTAGCTACTTGGGAGGCTGAGGCAAAAGAATCGCTTAAGCCTAGGAGTTGGAGGTTACTGTGAACTGTGATGCCATAGCACTCTACCCAGGGCAACAGCTTGAGGCTCTGTCTCAAAAAAAAAAAAAAAAAGAAAGAAAGAAAAAGAAAAAAGAAAAAAAAAATGGAACATGATGTATGGGTGTAAAAGGAACCATGGTAAATAGACCTATAGTGATGTGATGGGAAGGTGTGGGGAATGGAGAAGCATTTTTTCATCCTCTGCTTATGTCTTAGTGTTTTTATGAGTCTATTCCCAATTTTCACATTTAATATTAAAGTTAATTAATTATCCTAATATGTACTATAGTTATTTCTTCACATATAAATTATATTGATATAATTCATGTACCATAAAATTCACCCTTTTAAAATGTATTAATTCAGTGGGTTTTAGCATATTCATAACCATGTATAACTATCACTACTAATTCTAGAACACCCACTATCCATCACTCTCTGTCCCCCTCATCCTCCCGAGCCGCTGGCAACCACCAATCTACTTTCTGTGGTTGTACTTCCCTGTGATTTGCCCATTTGGGACGTTTCATAGAAATGGAATCACAGAACAATGGCCTTTTGAGTGCCTCGTTTCATTTTGCATACTGCTGTTGTATGTATCAGTACTTTATTCCATTTTATGGCTGAATGATATCCTATATATGGATACACCACCTTTTGTTTATACATTCATCTGATGTATGGACAACTGATGGATATTTGTTTCCATTTGGGGATATTATGAATAATGTTGCTACGAACATTTGTGTACAGGTTTTTATGTAGACATGTATTTTAATTTCTCTTGGGTATATACCAAGAAAGTGATTTGTTGAGTGATATGGTAACCCTATAACTTCTCAAGGAACTTGCAAACAGTATTCCAAAGCAGATGTGCCATTTTATATTCCCGCCAGCAATGTATGAGAGTTCCAGTTCTTCACATCCTCATTAATGCTTGTTACCATCCAGCTTTTTGATCACAGTCATCCTGTCAGTGTAATATCTGGTACATTTAAAAATTGCCTGGGCGCTGTGGCTCATGCCTCTAATCCTAGCACTCTGGGAGTCTGAGGAGGGAAGATTGCTTGAGCATAGGAGCTCAAGACCAGCCTGAGCAACACAAGACCCTGTCTCTACTGAAAATAGAAAAACTAGGCTTGGCACCCATGCTCAGTGGTTAGGGTCGCAGCCACATACACCGAGGTTTGAACCCAGCCTGGGCCTGCTATAAACAACAATGACAACAACAACAAAAATAGATGGGTGTGTGTGGGTGCCTGTAGTCCCAGCTAATTGGGAGGCTGAGGCAAGAGAATCACTTAAGCCAAGAGTTTGAGGTTGCTGTGAGCTGTGAGGTCACAGCACTCTACGGAGGGCAACACAGTGAGACTCTATCTCAAAAAATAAAACTAAAACCAACAAATAAATAAAATTATTACTAGTGTATATAGATTTTTGTACATTGGTTGTACGTTATACAATATTGTTGATTTTGCACATTCTCAGACTGCTCTGGGAAATGACATCATTAGGCAATTTCGTCACTGCTTGAGCACCACAGAGTGGACGGACACAAACCCAGATGGTACAGCTGGCTGCACACCGAGCCTGTGTGTACAGGCAGCTGCTCTCAGGCTCCAAACCCACACCATATGATACCGGGCTCAATACTGTAGGCAGCTGTATCAATAGTTTTATATTTGTGCAACTAAACATACCTAAACACACGTAGAAAAGGTACAGTAAAATTACGGCATTATAATCTTACAGGAATAGCATTGTATATGTGGCCCAGCATTGACCCAAATGTTGTTATGCAGCACGTGACTATCTACAAGCACTGACTTCCTCTACCAGTAATCGGGAAGATGTGTCTCAGGAAAAGTCAGACTGCGATTACCTTCTTCCTTTGTTCTACCCCAGCCGCTTATAAAGCACGTTGTGTTTTGCTCCAAGTTTTGGAAAACGTCAAAAGGTAGACAAATAGGCTGAATATAGTTATTATACCGCACAGCCTTTTTTAAATGAAAAAGTGCAATATCGTTTACGTAAGATTCCAGAATGAAGTGTGGGTGGATGATGATCGCTTTAACTCTGATCTTCTTAGTACGTGCATGGTTCCCATGTATACTATTAGTTCCCATCACAGCTCTCCACATTAAAGGATCTCTGAAAGAAAATAAATATTTTTCGTTTAAATGTTTGTTTGGCTAAGTAAACAAACTTAATTTCCCACTAGTTTTATTTTCATGTTAGATTATTAACCAAAAAATTTAGTACCACTTTCATGTGACAAAAGTATAAAATAAAAACCCAAATATGATATAGGAAAGAAGGAAAAGATCAATGGGATAGAAAATTCAGAAACAGAAAGGGTAGGTACAGTAGGTAAATGCTTATAATGTTAGTACTTTGGGAAGCTGAGGCATCTCTACAAAAAATTAGAAAAAAATCAGCTAAGCGTGGTGGTGTGTGCCCATAGTCCCAGCCGCTCGGGAGGCTTAAGCAGGAAGATTGCTTGAACCCAGGAGTTAAACGTTGCAGTGAGCTGTGATGACACCACTAAACTCTAGCTGGGGTAACAGAACAGAACACTGTCTCAAAATAAAAAAATTTAAAAAAAAAATCCAGAAACAGATTCAAGTATGTGAGCATTTAATATGTGATTAAGGTAGCATTTCTTGTCAATTCATAAAAGGACAAAGTATTCAATATGTGGTATTGGGACAACTAGCTATTTAAAAAGAGAAATAAAGTTAAATCCCTGAAACAAATTAAATACCAAAATAAACTGAATGCATTAAACATTTAAACACATGAATCTTTTAATAAAGAGTTCCTATTTTTTAGGGATACCCAAGGTGATATGTCCAAGATTTGCTTCAAAATACAGTAGAACTTATTGTAAGTTGACCTCCTAAGGGACTGTAATAAACTGCTCAACATACAGAGGTGGTCAACATAAGGAACTAGGCCTAGTGTGCTGACACATACATGCAATGCATGTCTGGTCTATGAAAATGAGTCAACTTGAGGTGGTCAATGTAGGGAGGTGGTCATCTCTGGAGGTTTTGTGATTGGAGGGGGCAGTTGGTTAGCGTATAAATGATACACCAATCAGGTGTAAGCTGACAACTTGAAGCTGGGTCATAGACACATGGAAGCTCGCTAAAAGATTCCCTCTGCTTTATAAATAGTTTTTAAGTTTACTAGAATGACACATTTGGATATTAACCTAGCCTGATAATTTTTTTTTTTTTTTTTTTTTTGAGACAGAGCCTCAAGCTGTTGCCCTGGGTAGAGTGCTGTGGCATCACAGCTCACAGCAACCTCCAACTCCTGGGCTCAAGTGAGTCTCCTGCCTCCGCCTCCCAAGCAGCTGGGACTACAGGTGCCCGCCATAACACCTGGCTATTTTTTGGTTGCAGCCATTATTGTTGTTTGGCGGGCCCGGGCTGGATTCGAACCTGCCAGCTCAGGTGTATGTGGCTGGCGCGCCTTAGCCGCTTGAGCCACAGGCATCAAGCCAGCATGAGAATTTTTTAAATTAAGCCAGGAAAAATGGGAAAAGAGAGGAGGGGATGAGTAAATTCACACTTTTGGGTACAGTCAAACTATCCGGGTGAAGAGGACAACTTTGACTCAATCTGTACAAAAACAAAGTATGTAAACCAAACACGTGCCCCTAATTTTCCCAAATAAATAAATAAATGTGGAAAAAATCAAACAAAACTTTAACAAGAACTGGCACCTCAAAGAAAAGACAGAAGAAGATATAGACAAATAGTTAACACTGACGTGAGAAAGATGTGATAATACTTGACACTAAAGGCAAAAACAACAAGCAAATATAGATCTTGACAGTCTTAGAAAAATAAGCAAGCAAA
This sequence comes from Loris lydekkerianus, assembly GCA_963574355.1. NCBI lineage: Eukaryota > Metazoa > Chordata > Mammalia > Primates > Lorisidae > Loris > Loris lydekkerianus. The sequence continues at coordinate 18,955 of CAUYPK010077175.1, forward strand.
CAAAAACAAAAAAGGCGAAGAGGCTAACAGTTCTTACAGCTGCAATTAGGAAGGAGGAACTCTCACTTTATACACTGCTGTTTACAGACACTGAGATAACCTTTCACCCTTCAAATTGGCAAAGTATGTGTGTATTTGATGGTAACACTCAGTAAAGACAAGTTAGAGGAAGGAGGGTATCCTTATTCATTGTGGAAAGTGTAGATAGGCAGGTAGTTTGGCAACATGTATCAGTAGCCTGTAAAAGCTGCATTGCATTTGACTCTGCAGTTCTTGCTAGAATTTATCCCAAAGAAGCAGAAGATGAACACAAAAAATTATTTATTTATTGTTTTTTTGAGAGAGTCTTACTATGTCACCCTTGGTAGAGTGCTGTAGTGTCACAGCTCACAGCAACCTCAAACTCTTGGGCTTAAGTGATTCTCTTGCCTCAGCCTCTCAAGTAGCTGGGACTACAGGTACCTGCCACAACGCGTGGGTATTTTTTGTTGTTGTTGCAGTTGTCATTGTTGTTCAGCTGGCCTGGGCCGGGTTCCAACCCGCTAGCCTTGATATATGCGGCTGGCGCTATTACCACTGTGCTACAGGCACTGAGCCAAACACAAAAATTTAGCTATGAGAATACTCACCACAGAAAAGGGCTTGAGTAAATTGCAGCGTATCTCCAGAAGCAGAAGCAGAAGCAGAATGCAGAAGCAAGACAGATGTGTTGTGCAGAAAGATGCTCATGTTATATAATTTAAGGAAAAGGGTTATTTCACAGGATAGCTATAAGAACCTATTATGTAAAATAATTTGCGCTTGTGCTTGGAAAAATCTAGGATATGTACCAAAAAAAGTAACAAAATATGTACAAAAAACATGGCATTTCTATTTCCTCATTTTCTTATACTAAAAAATGTTCTACTTTTAAAAATGTTCTATTTAGGTTTGGCACCTGTAGCTCAGCGGCTAGGGCGCCAGCCACACATAATCTGGTTTGAATCCAGCCCAGGCCTGCCAAACAACAACTACAACCCAAAAATAGCCAGGCGTTGTGGTGGGCACCTGTAGTCCCAGCTACTTGGGAAGCTGAGGCAAGGGAATAGCTTCAGCCCAAGAGTTGGAGGTTGCTATGAGCTCTGATGCCATGGCACTCTACTGAGGGTGACATAGACTCTGCCTCAAAAAATAAATAAATAAATAAATAAAATAAAATAAAATCAGAAACTGTTTTTAATGTTCTATTTATTTTTTAATATAAAATTGCACACACACATACCATTTGACCTGGTAACCCAACTCTTGTGTATTTTACACAAGCAAAATGAAAATCTAGGTTCACACAAAAACCAGTATGTGCCAGGGCACAGTAATCTCAGCACTTTGAGAGCTCAAGGATCCCATCTCAACAAAACAATTTTTTTTTTTTAGTTAGCCAGGCAAAGACTGATGCAGAAGGATTACTTGAGCCTAGGAGTTTGGCATTGCAGTGAGCTCTGATGATACCACTGCACGTAGTCTGGAAGACAGAGAGAGATCCTTTTTCTAAAACAAAAACAGGCTCGGCACCTGTAGCACAGTGGTTTCAGTGCTAGCCACATGCACTGAGGCTGGTGGGTTCAAACCAACAGCTAAACAACAATGACAACTGCAACAACAACAACAACAAATAGCCAGGCATTATAGCAGGCGCCTGTAGTCTGAGCTGCTTGGCCGGTGCCTGTAGTCCCAGCTACTCGGGAGGCTGAGACAAGAGAATCGCCTAAAACCCAGGAGTTGGAGGTTGCTGTGAGCTGTGATGCCATCGCACTCTACCAAGGGTGATAAAGTGAGACTCTGTCGCTAAAACAAATAAATAAATAAATAAAAGAATCTCTCTTTTTTTTTTTTGAATGATTTATTAAGGGATGGCTAGTGCTCACTCAGGCACAGCAGCCAATAAAAGAATCTCTTAAGCCCAAGAGTTTGACGTTTCTGTGAGCTATGACGCCACGGCACTCTACCCAGGGCAACAAAATGAGACTCTGTATCAAAAAAAAAAAAAAAAAAAAAACTAGGCTGGTTACAGGGCCTCATGCCTGTAATCCCAGTACTCTGGGAGGCTGAGGCAGGTATATCACCTGAGCTAACAAGTTCAAGATCACCCTGAGCTACAGCGAGACCCCGCCTCTAAAAATAGCCAGGTATTGTGGCGGGCACCTGTAATCCCAGATAATTGGGGGCTGGAGGCAAGAGAATCACAAGGAATCTGATATTGCTGTGAGCTATGAAGCCACTGTACTCTACTGATTGGACAAAGTGAAACTCTTTATCAAAAAACAAAAACTATGCAAAATTTTATAAGGCTTTACTTTTTTTTGTTGTTTTTAAATCATTATCTTGGAAAGGACAAAACTGTAAGGGATAGAAACGGACCAGTGATTGCCAAGGGGTAGAGGTTGACTACAAAAGGTCATGAGAGAATTTAAGATTATGGAACTGTTTTAAGTCTTTTTTTTTTTTTTTTTGTAGAGACAGAGTCTCCCTGTACAGCCCTTGGGTAGACTGACATGATGTCACACGGCTCACAGCAACCTCTAACTCTTGGGCCTACGTGATTCTCTTGCCTCAGCCTCCCAAGCAGCTAGGACTACAGGCGCCCGCCACAACACCCGGCTATTTTTTTGTTGCAGTTTGGCCCGGGCTGGGTTTGAACCTGCCACACCCTTGGCATATGGGGCCGGCGCCCTACTCACTAAGCCACAGGCACCACCAACTGTTCTAAGTCTTGATTGTGATAATATATGATGCATGTATACCTTGTCAAATTTACAAAACAGAACACTAAAAAAGATGAATTTTTACTTTAAGTAAATTATGCCTTAATTTTAAAATGAAAATAAGTGGATAAATGAGAAAATTGGGGAAAAAATAGGCCCAAAATTTCATTTCTGCTAATGCAAATTGGATTGGTTATAGGAAAAAGCCTCTAGTTCTAAGTTCTAATAGATGCCAATGCGACTGCACCACACACATTATTTCTCAGCACCAGTTACACAGAGATGACTAAAAACACCTGCTGTCCCCCCTTTCTAGAAACAGGCATTGGTGCCTAGGTACTCACATCCCTGTGCAAGGAAAAGTGCCTTCCCCACTCTGTTGTCACTTAACACATGACCCAGTTCCCCTGCCAACTGCTCTCTGGGACAGGGCTGGCCGCCTGATAAAGGATCTATTCATAAGTTGAACAATGGTGATACTGCCTACCATGAAAAGTGAGGTCTGACCAATCAGGTATTTAATCATAAAAGTTGATGAGGAAGCCAATTAGTGATATAGGAGTTGAAACTGAAAGATTATGATGTGGAACGAAAGGCTTAATGGATTGTGTGTGAGCACATGTTATCAGGAAGAGGAAGAAAAGGGCAGACAAAAATAAAGAAATAGGCAGCACCTGTAGCTCAGTGGGTAGGGCACTGGCCACATACACAAAGGCTGGCATGTTTGAACCCAGCCCTGGCCAGCTCAAACAACGACTGCAAAAATAAAAAAATAGCTGGCCATGAGCTGTGACACCACAGTATTCTACCGAGGGTGACAAGTTAAGACTCTGTCTCTAAAAAAAAAAATAGCCGGGCATTGTAGCAGGTGCCTGTAGTCCCAGCTATTTGGGAGGCGGAGGCAAGAAAAGCACTTAAGCCCAAGAGCTGGAGGTTGCTGTGAGCTGTGACACCAAGGGAAACAGTTTGAGGCTTTGTTTCAAAAAAAAAAAAAAAAAGAAAGAAAGAAAGAAAGAAAACAAATAGTAACATCAATGCTTTCAAAAATGCCCAACTATACACAACTCTTCCCCTAATATCTTTCTTCATGTGATGGATCTGGTTGCATTTCAGGACTTTGAAAAAGAAGCAAAGAACAAGACTAGTTCATAGAGATTTAACTGATTTCTGGGAAGAAAAGTAGCACCAAATCCAACATGGTAGCCAGCAGGATGAAGGAGCTTGAAAATATCTACAGATGTGGAGTATAAAACTTTAATACAAGCATCCAGTTTGATAAAGCTGATTTATTGACTTGGCAAGGACTTTTTTTCTGAAAACTTTGTTTGATTAAGGGAGCCTTCAAAATAGAAATCAACTTTCCAACAATTTCTAAACCATTGTAGATCATACTTAAAATAAAGAGCTACCACCCTAATCTTTATGAAAAAGTAAAAGCCTATCTTCCAGTAACTAGTAAGAATTGGATGCCAAAAACTAACACTGATCAAGTAAGACAGAACTTCACATCAGTGAAGGACCCAAGCCTGAGCACCCCCTTCAGGCTGAGCTTAAGTGTTGTTTTAAAAAATAATTTAAGATAAAAACTCCTTAGCTTTACAGAGAGCTTAAAAACCAATATGGGAAAAGCAACTTTTAACTAAAATCTGCCATAATTAATTCCAGCAAGTATAAGTGGAAATGTAGAGCAGTATAAAGTAGGACTACAGAAAAAACTAAAAAATACCACTGCCTAGCCTTGGCTTGGGGCAGTTAATATGTTTCTACTGTTTTCTTTACAGTGGACTAGGTAGGGCTGGGTGTGGTGGCTCACACCTTTAATCCTAACATTCTAGGAGTCTGAGGCAGGTGTACTGCTTGAGGTCAGGAGTTCAAGATGAACCTGAGCAAGAGGGAGACCCCACCTGTATCTAAATAGAAAATACTAGCCAGCTGTGGTGGCACACGCATATAGTCCCGGCAACTTGGGAGGCTAAGGCAGAAGGATCACTTGAGCCCAGGAGTTTGAGGCTACAATGAGCTATAATGACACCACTGCCTTCTACCCAAGGCAACAGAGTAAGACCCCATCTCAAAAAAAAAAGGAATTTACGTGGTAACCTCCAAAAAAGACTATATATATATATATATATATATTTTTTTTTTTTTTTAAGTTCTAGTTTTGTTTAGTTTAAAAAGAAATGACTGACTTAAGCTACTTAGAAGATTTTTATTTTCCAAATTTACTCAAATATTTAATTTCTGTTCAATCCATAAGATTGAAAATAAGGTTTATAGGGCAGCACCTGTGGCTCAGTGAGGAGGGCACCGGCCCCATATGCCGAGGGTGGCAGGTTCAAACCCAGCCCCAGCCAAACTGCAACAACAACAACAAAAATAGCCAGGCCTTGTGGCGGGCGCCTGTAGTCCCAGCTACTCCGGAGGCTGAGGCAAGAGAATCATTTAGCCCAAGAGTTGAGGTTGCTGTGAGCTGTGATGCCCATAAAGAAAACTTTTTTTAAAAAACATTTTTAAAAGGTTGGAAAAAATATATTTCATGATGGATGAAAATTATAGAAAATTCAAATTTCAGTGTTTATAAAGGATTACTGGATTAGAGCCACACAATTATATTCTGTCTATGGCTGATTTCATGTTAAGTAATTGTGACAGAGACCATATGACCTGCAGAGCCCAAAATATTACTTACAGAAAAAGTTCGCCAACTTCTGAATTAAAGAATTTATTTCAACAAATAACACCCTACTATATTTAAGCCATCATGGCTACTTGCAAACATGTAACTGAAAATGGCCAAAGTTAAACTACCATCTATCACTTCAGAATAAACCCTGAGAGAATAAAACAGTTCTGTTCTGAATACATACCTAGAGTCTTTAGTGCAGTGGGCAGCTGTGAGGACCCACCTGTCTCTCACTAGGCTTCCCCCGCATATATGAACGAGAAAACGGCCGTATTTAACCTGCAGGCTGACTATCCATGGCCACACTCCAGCTTGAACTTCCGTGCCCCCTATAATCCGAGACCCTTTCAACACATCCCTAAGCGGCGCTTTTCCACAATCTAAAAATAAAAATGATAAATTATTTGTACTGAGAATCTATATTATTTCCTAATCTGAACACGTTAATCCTTTACATTCCTATTTAAATAAATGATAAACCAAACTGGATACCTGAGGCATGCCCATATTTTGAATCTTAAAGGAGAGTTAAGACAAATATGCCATAATTGACTACTTAACAAATTTACATGAAATCAACATAGTTCATTACTTTCAAAACTATTGCCCAAAAGTATAAAAATGAGGTACGTTCCTCTGGCTAGCAATCCTTTTCTCCTTTATGTGAAAATAGTGATTAAAGAGACTGGGCCTGGTGGGTCAAAAGCTGCAAGGCCTAATACTTGCCATTTAACTTGTTGGGCTAATTGTTCTCAACTGTAGTACGAACAGGTCACGAAACAGCCCTTTCAACTCTGAATCTCAATGAATTATGAATCATTTTACAAAATGGTAATGATAAACCCCAGAATGTTTTGAGGCGCAAATATACAAATACCTGTCTTTTTTTATGTTACTACTACCGTCATCGTTACAAGGAGTCTAGAAGCTGCCTAGGTCTGTAAAATTTTGGTTAAAGGCAGTTGAGTCAAAAGAAAGAGGGACCCCAATCCAGACACTAATAGGTGGTGGGGAAAGGCCCATCCGGGAACGAACAGGTACTGCCCTTCGCGTCCCCCCTTTCCTCCTCCTCGGGCAGGAGCCCGTCTCGCGCGGCCTCAGCCCTCTCGGGACCCCTGGCCTGTCCCCACGCGGGGCCGAGCCTGCCCCTGCCGGAGAGCGAGTCGTGCTCGGAGTAGAAGTGAGCGCCGCCCACGAGCAGCAGCGCGGCGCCCAGGAGCCCCAGCCGCATCTTGGCGCTCCGGCGGGCAAGATGGCGGCAGGCGGCGACCCCCGGCCGCGCCGGCGCAGGCCCTAGCCCCGGCCCCGGCGGCGGGCGGCGGCGCGGGCTGCGGGCGAGCGGGGCGTCGGGGGCGGCGCGGGCTGCGGGCGAGCGGGGTCTCAGGGGCGGCCGAGCTGCCGGGGAGTCGAGCCTCCAGTTAGTATCGGGCATAAGCAGGTCCAGCGTCTTGCCCTCCGCCAGGCTCTGGAAGGCGTTAATTGACAAGACTTTTCCCGGGTGACTCCCGCGGTGGGAGGGTCGGGGAGGCTTCCAGAAGAAAGAGCTTCTAACCGGGCGGATGGGGACAGGTGCTGGGGAAGGAAGGGAAATCCTGAGGCAAAGCAGGGCACGAGGGTTGGATTCGGGACCAGGCCATTGGAGGAACCCTGTTTCTCTGATGCAGATTAATCTCATTATTCGAGAGCTTTTAAGGGGTTTGCCTTGATCTGATCAACTTAAAGTAAGATATTGATAAAAATCACTTTTAAGGACCTGTAACATAAGGACGGATGGTAATTAACACAATTCCTCCCAACTCAGCTACAAAAAAAAGCACACACTCATCAGTCCTAGCCTGAAGGTGCATTATTCCTTCCCCTCTGAGTATCCCGTAATAGGATCCTGACATTCCAAACACTGACCAGGTAGATACTACCCTAGTGCTGTATAGCGCACACTGAAATAAGTATCACATTTTGGGAGGTTTGAGACTACCAGCGACCCAAGGTGGGCAAACACACAAACACTCCCCCAAACCCGGGGGAGAAACACGCCCCCAGAAGGCCACTGATTGGTAGATTTTTTTTTTTTTTTTTTTTGTAGAGACGGAGTCTCACTTTACCGCCCTCGGTAGTGTGCCGTAATGTTACAGGACTCAGCAACCTCCAGCTCTTGGGCTTCCGCGATTCTCCTGCCTCAGCCTCCGGAGCAGCTGGGACTACAGGCGCCCGCCACAACGACCGGTTATTTTTTGGTTGCAGTTCGGCCGGGGCTGGGTTTGAACCCGCCACCCTCGGTATATGGGGCCGGCGCCCTACTCACTGAGCCACAGGCGCCACCCTGATTGGTTGATTTTTAATACCTAATTTGCATTGTCATGGACCAATCACATTTTCAACACCCCTTTCCTCCCCAATCAAAGCAACCGAATGTGAGTTTATCCCCGTCACAGCTCACAGCAACCTCACGCTTTTGGGATTAAGTGATTCTCTTGCTTCAGCCTCCCAAGTAGCAGGGACTACAGGCGCCCGCCACAACGCCCGGCTATTTTTGTTGTTTAGCAGGCCCGGGCTGGGTTACGAACCCACCAGCCCCTTAATCACTAAGCTACGTGGGCCGCCTCTGGGCAGATTATTTCTCAGGCTTTACCTTCTTTGGTTCTCGTCATTAAACCTGGCCTTGGAGTTCTCCCTTGTTTGGTTCATCTGTGGCGCCACCGGCCTTTCAGTTAAGACCTGGCTCTTTGACCTAGAGAACTTTATAATTTGGCTAGCTGAGAAAATTAGTACCGGTTCACTTGGGGAACTAAAGGAATAAACTGTGACACACCCAAGCCCCAAAGTTCAGACGCAGGGATGGGCGTGGGCCACCGCTATCCGGGAAGGCTTCCTGCAAGAGGTGGTTGTGGGCTCGACCCAGATACTTGGAGGGGAGGGGGCAAGAGGAAGTAGTGAAGACAAGCTAGGCTGAAGATGAGTATAAACAAGGTGGTGGATAGGTATCCGTGACGGTGAACAACTTGACTGCAAGTAGCCGTAAGGACGAGTCTGATTGCTGGCAGATACATGCGCTGTACATGGAAGAAAAAATGAGCTAACGTCCTTTAAGTCTGTTTTTTTAACCCTCTTACTCAGTCTCCCCCAGTAGAGTGCAGTGGCATCACAGCTCACAGCAACCTCAAATTCTTGGGCTTAAGCCATTTTCTTGCTTCAGCCTCCCAAGTACCTGGGACTACAGGCGCCCGCCACAACGCCCAGCTGTTTTTTGGTTGTAGTTGTCATTGTTGTTTGGCAGGCCTGGGCCGGGTTGGAACCCGCCAGCTCCTGTGTATGTGGCTGGCGCCCTAGCCGCTGAACTACAGGCACCAAGCCAATCCCTTGAGTCTTGCTATGGACAGACTGAGAATATATGTTATGTATAATAATGCAATAATTGTGTGCAATCTTTTCTTATTTATTTATTTATTTTTTTGTAGAGACAGAGTCTCACTTTACCACCCTCGGTGGAGTCCCGTGAAGTCACAGGACCCACAGCAACCTCCAGCTCTTGGGCTTCTGCGATTCTTCTGCCTCAGCCTCCCGAGCAGCTGGGACTACAGGCGCACGCCACAACGCCCGGCTATTTTTTGGTTGCAGTTCGGCCGGGGCTGGGTTTGAACCTGCCACCCTGGTATATGGGGCGGGCGCCCTACTCACTGAGCCACAGGCACCACCCTTTTTTTTTTTTTTTTTTTTTTTTGAGACAGAGTCTCAGTTTGTTGCCCTCTGTAGAGTGCCTTGGCATCACAGCTCACAGCAACGTCCAGCTCTTGGGCTTAGGTGATTCTCTTGCTTCAGCCTCCCCAGAAGCTGGGACCACAGGTGCTCCCCACAACGCCCAGCTATTTTTTTTGTTGCAGTTTGGCTGGGGCCAGGTTTGAACCCACAACCCTTGGTATATGGGCACTCCACTCACTGAGCCACAGGCACTGCCCAACTGTGTGTAATCTTATTATTTTGACTGTTTTCCTTCATCTTAGACAAAAGAGAGAACCCATGCCTTAAAAGTTAAAATTTTGATCAGTTTGTATTTTAAAAAACCACAAAGTTAAAGGATTCTTTTTGGTTTTGTATCAGTAAAAGTCCAGGATGGAAGTTTATGGCCTTCTTCCCTTGAGCTGTCTGGAGCATGCATTACAGTTGTGGATAGCACCCTGATTGCCTAGCATAATGAAGAGAAATTTGTCACCATGTGAGGGAAGCTGGGGAAGAGGGAGGAAAGAAACAGGTAGCCTGACAATGTGGCAGAAAACCAGGCCTGAGCCAAAAAGATAACCTGTGAGTTTCACTATGGTGGGTGACAAAGATTGTTTGACCAAACTTTAGGCTCCTGCACCTTCTCCTAGGCCTATCTGTGCATTTCCTTATCAAATGCAGTTTTAGCAAGAACCCTGCTAACCCTGTTTGTCTTTTTTTTCTTTCCTTTTTTTTTTTTAGACAGAGCCTCAAGCTGTCGCCCTGGGTAGAGTGGTGTCACAGCTCACAGCAACCTCCAACTTCTGGGCTCAAGCGATTCTCTTGCCTCAGTCTCCCAAGTGGTTGGGAATACAAGTGCACGCCACAACATGCAGCTATTTTTTTGTTTTTGTTTTTGTTTTTTTTAGAGACAGAGTCTCACTTTGTCGCCCTTGGTAGAGAGCTGTGGTGTCATAGCTCACAGCAACCTCCACCTCCTGGGCTTAGGCAATTCTCTTGCCTCAGTCTCCTGAGTAGCTGGGATTACAGGTGCCCACACAACGCCTGGCTATTTTTGTTGCAGTTTGTCTCGGGCTGGGTTCAAACCCCCCACCCTCGGTATATGGGGCCTGTGCCCTACTCACTAAGCCACAGGCAGCACCCTGTTTTTTTGTGTTTTTTTTTTTTTTTTTTGCTGACCATGTTTTATTGGTCCTTTTTCTTCAAACAGGATAAACCAAAGATACAGACATAGTCAATAAAATAAAATAAATGAAACAAATTCCAAGAGCCTGTAATGCCATATGCTACACATTTAAGCTAATTTTATTCATGCTTGCCTTGGGATAGGGAATAGATTGTTCAGTAAAAACATACAGTAAAAACAAAAGGTCTCACCATGTACAACTTTTAAACTACAATAATTATGTACCTTAATTACTTCCATGCACACAAGTCTAACAGGTTTTTTTTTGTTGTTGTTGTTGTTGTTGTTGTTTTGAGACAGAGCTTCAAGCTGTTACCCTGGGTGGAACACCATGGCATCACAGCTTACAACAACCTCCAACTCCTGGGCTCAAGCGGTTCTCCTGTCTCTGCCTCCCAAGCAGCTGGGACTACAGTCACCTGCCACAACGCCCGGCTATTTTTTGTTTGTAGCTGTCATTTGGTGGGCCCAGACTGGATTCAAACCCGCCAGCTGAGATATTATGTGGCTGGCACCTTAGCTGCTTGAGCCACAGGTGCCGAGCCCTAACAGTTTTTTAAAAATAAACACAATTAAGACTTCTAGGAGCATTTTATAATAAAGTAATTCCTAATTTGTCTTTGTAGATAGATAAAGTCAGTTTAGAAAGAGCTCCCTTCCCTCAGTATCTGCGCAGGTTCCTCACTGTCCCACCCTCCCACCCAGAGTGATGACTGATCACCCTGACCTGCCAAGCAAGAGTCCTGTTGGGCGGGTTTAGCCAGAATCCCAAGTAACTCCTGATGGTACCTCTTAGTAATCTATCTTTCTTTCTTTCTTTCTTTCTTTCTTTCTTTCTTTCTTTCTTTCTTGTTTGTTTCTTTCTTTGTTTCTTTCTTTCATTCCTTCCTTGCTTCGGTCTGTCCGTTCTTTCTTT
>CAUYPK010077176.1:0-41439 GCA_963574355.1 Loris lydekkerianus
CAAAAAATCTTTAATGAATATTACAAGAAACTTTATTCTCAGAAATATGAAAATCTGAAGGAAATTGACCAATACTTGGAAGCACGTCACCTTCCAAGACTTAGCCAGAATCAAGTGGAAATGTTGAACAGGCCAATATCAAGTTCAGAAATAGCATCCACAGTACAAAACCTCCCTAAAAAGAAAAGCCTGGGACGAGATGGTTTGATGTAAGAATTCTACCAAACCTTTAAATCGGAATAAGTACCTATATTACTCAACCTCTTCTAAAAGGTAGAAAAAGAAGGAAGACTATCCAACACATTCTATGAAGCAAACATCACCCTGATCCCCAAACCAGGAAAAGAACCAACAAGAAAAGAAAATTATAGACCAATATCACTAATGAATATAGATGCAAAAACATTCAACAAGATCCTAACAAACAGAACCCAGCAACACATCAAACAAATTATACATCATGACCAAGTCGGTTTTATCCCAGGGTCTCAAGGCTGGTTCAATATACGTAAATCTATAAATGTAATACAGCACATAAACAAATTAAAAAACAAAGACCATATGATTCTCTCAATCAATACAAAAAAAGCTTTTGATAATATACAGGATCCCTTCATGATCAGAACACTTAAGAAAATTGGTATAGAAGGGACATTTCTTAAACTGATAGAGGCCATCTACAGCAAACCCACAGTCAATATCATGTTGAATGGAGTTAAATTAGAATCATTTCCACTCATATCAAGAACCATACAAGGTTGCACATTGTCTCCATTGCTTTTTAATATTGTAGTGGAAGTTTCGGCCACCACAATAAGGGAAGAAAAGGTGATCAAGGGTATCCACATAGGGTCAGAAGAGATCAAACTTTCGCTCTTCACAGATAATATGATTCTATATCTGGAAAACACTAGAGACTCTACTACAAAACTCTTAGAAGTTATCAAGGAATACAGTAGCATCTTACATTACAAAATCAACATTCATAAATCAGTAGCCTTTATATATACCAACAATCATCAAGCTGAAAAAACAGTTAAGGACTCTATCTTATTCACAGTAGTGCCAAAGAACATGAAATATTTGGGAGTTGATATAACAAAGAATGTGAAAGATCTCTATAAAGAGAACGATGAAACTGTAACAAAACAAATAGGTAAAAATGTTAACAAATGGAAAAACATACCATGCTCATGGTTGGGAAGAATCAACATTGTTAAAATGTTCATACTACCCAAAGCAATATATAATTTTAAAACAATCCCAATTAAAGCTCCACTGTCATACTTTAAAGATCTTGAAAAAACAATACTTCATTTTATATGGAGACAGAAAACACCTCGAATAGCCAAGACATTACTCAGAAGTAAAAACAAAGCAGTAGGAATCACGCTACCAGACCTCAGACTATACTACAAATTGATAGTGATCAAAACAGCATGGTACTGGCACAAAAACAGAGAAGTAGATGTCTGGAACAGAATACAGAACCAAGAGATAAATACAGCTACTTACAGTTATTTAATCTTTGACAAGCCAATTAAAAACATTCAGTGGGGAAATAATTTCCTATTTAACAAATGGTGCTTGCTGAACTGCTGGCAACATATAGAAGACTGAAATTGGACCCACACCTTTCGCCATTAACTAAGATAGACTCATTGGATTAAAGATTCAAACTTAAGACATGAAACTATAAAAATACTAGAAGAGAGTGCAGGGAAAACCCTTGAAGAAATCAGACTTGGAAAGTATTTTATGAGGAGGAACCCCCAGACAATTGAAGCAGCTTCAAAAATACACTACTGGAACCTGATCAAACTAAAAAGCTTCTGCACAGTCAAGAACACAGTAAGTAAAGCAAGCAAACAGCCCTCAGAATGGGAGAAGATATTTGCAGGTTATGTCTCTTTTTATGTTTTTCTATTGCTGCTGTAACAAATGATCGCAAACTTAGTGAATTAACCTAAGTTTATTTTACAGTCAGTATATGTCGGAAGTTTGATACCAGTCACACTAGGCTAATGTCGAGGTATTGGCAGGGCTGCGTTCCCTTCTGGAGCTCTTAGAGGAAAAGCTGTTTCCTTGCCCTTTCCAGCTTCCAGGGTGTCTGGCATTGCTGGGCTGAGATTGTTGCAACCCTCTGACCACTGTTCCATAGGTATTGCCCCCTAACTCTCCTCTCCCACCTCCCTCTTCCACTTTAAGGGCCTTTGGGATTACACTGAGCTACTGGAAAATCAAGGATAATCTCCCCATCTCTGAGTCCTTAACTTAATCACATCTGCTAAGTACCTTTTGCTGTGTAGAGTAACATGTTCACTCTGCTGAGGATTAGGCTGTGGAAATCTTTGGAGAGGGTGGAGTTTGTAATTCTGACTATCCTAGTCTCTTTTTGGTGATGACACTAGTTGGCAGCCTGTGTTCATTTTATGATAAACGAATTCTACCCTACTTCCTTTGGCCTTTTGGACAATAATCTGGTGCTTTGAAGAACTCTACAGTCTTTATCAGGGTTATCTGAATAGCCAACTGGGCAAAGGGCTGGAAGGGAAGGAGGCTGCTAAGTCAGCTGTCCTCAAAGCTGGGCTTACGTGTTAATTTGCCGTGTGTTTTGGGACAAATTTCGTAGGCTTTGACCTCTGATTTTCTTTTTCTTTCTTTTTTGTTTTGCTTTCTTTGGCCGGGGCCGGGTTCGGGTTTGAACCCACCACCTCTGGTATATGGGGCCAGTGCCCTACACCTTTGAGCCACAGGTGCCACCCCAGACCTCTGATTTTCAATAGGAATAGGCATTCTCACCTTCTAGGGCTGCTGGAATCATGAATAAGGTTATGATGCAGTTTCTAAAGTAACATTTTTGTATAGGTACACAAAATACTATAAAAGCCAAATATGAGAATGACAATGTCATGGGATTTACGGTGAAGGAAATATAAAACTGTATGCATGGAAGTTCTAGGAAGAATGCATTTGTACACCCTCACTTCTCTGGAATCAGATTTTAATTCTCAACCTTTGGCTGATACCCCTTGACCCCCTTCAGATGCTGAGTCTCTGAGGTTTTCCCCAAACTTTCCCTGAGCAGCATATCAGGGGCTGAGTCTGATGAGCTGCTGTCTGGGGTTCAGTGAATCAAATTCTTTCTTCCTTTATCCCAACTCACAATTGCTTTTATTAACTTTTTGTTTACTTGTGTATTTTTTGTAAATATTAACGTAATGCTTGTAATTGTGGCATCAAGATGGAGTATTGCTGGGGGGATGGGTCTGTGTCCAGCACCATCTGTTTAAGATCTCAGGAAGCACCAAGTGAAGCAGCATGGTACGTGGTACGTGCCTGTCACTGGGAAGATACCCCAGTGTCACTGCACATGGTTCTGAGATGAGCTGATGGTCTCCCACAGGTAAGTGCTTAAAGTTTGTGAGACGGCCGGGCGCAGTGGCTCACGCCTGTAATCCTAGCACTCTGGGAGGTGGAGGTGCGTGGAGTGCCTGAGCTCAGGTGTTGGAGACCAGCCTGAGCAAGAGTGAGACCCCATCTCTACTAAAAAGTTAAAAAAAAAAAAAAAAAAGGAAAAGCTAACTGGGGATTGTGGTAGGTGCCAGCTACGCAGGAGGGTGAAGTAAGAGGATTGCTTGAGCATGATGGTTTGAGGTTGCTGTGAGCTGTAATGACATCAGGGCACCTTACTCAGGGTGACAGAGTGAGACTCTGCCTCCAATAAAATAAGTAAATAATAAAGTTTATGAGATGTTTCCACAGTGCATTGTGTAATTTTTAACCAATAGCTTCTATTTTCTTTCATATTAAGCTTGGTTCATATTCATTGCATAATTTTTTTTTAAAAAATGGAAAAAAAAAAAAAAAAAAAGCTGCCCTCCAGATCACCCTAGTAATCCCGGAGACGGCCACCATAGAGCATTTGGCACCATCTTCCTATTGTGCTCTGCCTGTTTGTCTCTCTCAGATTCACATGTTGTAAGCCTAACTACCAGTGTGATGCTATTGGGAAGTGGTAATGAGGTTGATTGAGGTCATGAAAGTGGCACCCCCATGATTAGGATTAGTACCCTAATACGAGAATGCGACTAAAGGTTGCTCTCTTGGCTGTGTGAAGAGAGGGTGGATGACAGCCCCCCTGCAAACCAGACACTGGATCTGCTGCTACCTTGATCTTGGACTTTCCAGCCTCTTGAACTTGAGAAAGAAAATGTTTGTTAAGTCTGTGATGTTTTATTATAGTAACCTAAGCTGACTGACACTATTTCAGATTGTAAATTTTGTAAAAATGGAACATTTTTAACAAACGAGATGGGACTGTGCAGAAGGTTTCATAATCTCTTTATTCAGTTAATAAAGGATATGAGATTGCTTCACATCTTTACTCCTTTACAGCGTCATTTTACATGGCTGAATATCATTATAAGTGGATATAGTATAACTTATTTAACAAGGACCCATTGTTTGGCAATTAGCTTGTTTCTTATTTCTCACAGCTCTCCATCAACTTCCTTGCAGTAAAGTCTTGGAACTCATTCAGAATTATTCCGTAAGCATAAATTTCTAAATGGAAAAGACCAGCCTGCACAAAGCAAGACCCATCTCTATTAAAAATAGAAAAACTAGCTGGATGTTGTGCTGGGCGCTCATAGTCCCAGCTACTCAGGAGGGTGAGACAGGAGGATTGCTTGAACCCAGGAGTTTGAAGTTTCTGTGAGCTATGATACCACCAGGGCACTCAATCCAGTGGTCTCAAAAAAAAAGCAAATTTTCCAGGCTCTGAAACACCATGAGATATGCTGGACAGCGTCTAGGCTGTCCCCTGCCTGATTTGGCTGCACTCATGTAGCCACATAGAGATTAGAAATAAGAGAACATTTTAAGGGGTTCTGAAGGCCCCGTAAGCATGGTGGTATTATGTCTCTTTGTTTTTGTCCCTGGCGTGCCACGCTTTCTGTTTGCAGGCCCCTTCCTGGCAAGGGGAACTAGCAGCAGCCCCCAGTCACGACAGTTGAATCACCCACTGACTGTTTTCCTATCTGCCTCCTAGAGAAAGTGGCTCGACTCTTACACATTGGGACTGATTCTTAGTCATGTTTAGGGCCTCAACAGGAACAGCCTTTGATCAGTTGGCACATTGGAGTTTTCACATAAAAGATGCTGTTTTGTTTAAGCAAATGATACCCTTTGCAATCATGTTGTAAATTATCTGTGGCCTGCTGGGAAACTGCTCAGTATTCTGTTCCATGAACTTTTGCTTAACGAGATAATTTTTCTCTACATTTCTGTTGCTGGAGGTGGGCTCACAGGCTCTTTATACACCGTTTCCAAAATGCTTGATTAAATGCTGTCTTGTTAATGTTCCTTGTAAGACCTGGATCACTTGCTTTATTTAAATGGAACTTTTAGAGCGTAGGGGCTGTAGTTATGTTTGTGGGTCTGATTTATGTCACATGCCCTAAGACACAACTCCAGCAAACACTGAGAATGGCTAAATGTTTTCTCAATATGAGCACAGGAGCGCAGTCTGGCTGGCTGCTATTGAATCTCTGGAAAAAGCAACAAAAGTGGTTCATGGAACGATAGGCTGTGTGTGTGACATTATTATATGCCATCTTTGAAGTGCAGTAAGTTTTGCTGAATGATAACAGTGAGATAAATATCCTCATTTTTCTTTTTAAATGTTGAACACTTAGGGCAGACGCGGTGGCTCACGCCTGTAATCCTAGCACTTTGGGAGGCCAAGGCTGGTGGATCGCCTGAGCTCAGGAGTTCGAGACCAACCTGAGCAAGAGCGAGACCCATCTCTACTAAAAGTAGAAAAACTAGCTGGCCATTGTGGCAGGTGCCTGTAGTTCCAGCTACTTGGGAGGCCAAGGCCAGAGGATGGCTTGAGCCCAAGAGTTTGAGGTTGCTGTGAGCTGTGATGACAATAGGGTACTCTACCCTGGGTGACAAAGTGAGGCTCTTATCTAAAAAGAAA
The DNA here is from genome assembly GCA_963574355.1 of Loris lydekkerianus. Lineage (NCBI taxonomy): Eukaryota > Metazoa > Chordata > Mammalia > Primates > Lorisidae > Loris > Loris lydekkerianus. Next base: position 5,987 of record CAUYPK010077176.1, read on the forward strand.
AAAAAAAAAACAAAGTTGAACACTTGACTGATACTAAGATTATTTTAGTGTTTTCTACAGATATAAGTTTAGATTTGCTTCATAGTATTTGTTATGATATTTACATTGTGCTATTTTACCTAAGCGTGATCTTTTATATACTGAACATTTCAGTTATTAAGAACTACCCAGAAATTATCTTTTGAAACTGCCATTATAAAAACCCCGAATAAAATCCCTGTATAGGCCGACTTCATCTGTTTGAAGCTGTGAAAAAGTTTAAGGTGGTTATTTAGTTCTGCTAATGGTTTATTATAGAAAAAACTGGGTATTTTTGTTACTGATCTGTTACTTCTTAGGCAAACTAGATTTTATAATTTACATGCAGAGTAGCATGTCTCCATATACAGAGCCATATTTCTCATAGTTAGAGTTGGATTATGCCTGGTGTTCCAGCACATATTCATTTATCTACAAATATTTGAGCGTCACTCTCTGACAGCAGTTGTAGCCCTGAGAAATGGAGGTGGGATGGGGAGGTCTCTCTTCTCATGAAACTCACGTTCAAGTGGGAAAGACTGATTACAGTCCAAACCCATAATAGGCTAGGCAGTATGAGATCGTGGGAAGTCCTGTGAAGAAAATAAAAAGGGTGCTGTGATTGACAGTGATGCTGGGGGAGGATGGGGTGGGGCTGCTCTGGAAGTGTCTGGGAAGGCTTCTCTGCAGAGGTATAATTGGCATCAGGACGTGGATGTTGCCAGCGGGTCAGCCTTGATAGCTGTGGATTAGGAGGTGCTAAATTGGGTGGTGGGAATGAGCTCAGCCCCTCCTGTACCTGGGAGTGAAGTGGTGTGAGCAGCGTCCCCTGAGGTTGGAGAAGTGGGCAGGCGCCATTCATAGAGGCCTTCTGGGCCCTGGCTAGTTAGGAGTTTCTCAAGTTTTGTATAATCTAGGCCTGCATCTTGACACCAAATAAGACTCTGTGGAGCTTTACTCTTTGTAATTGGTGTGACAGAACTAAGGTTATAATTACAGTCTAGCCTACCCACCTCCCTCACTGGGCAGTTCTCCACAGAATATGGTACCCCCTCTCTCCAGGACAAGCACCTCTAGTTTTATCAGCCATCCTTACCTGCTCAGCTGGGCTCTTCAACCCCAAGGTTTCTCTCCTAATACATTTTAATGTCTGAAAACTTCAGGAATTGGCAAAATTCTGGTGGCTGAGGAGGGCCATGGAAGAGGGATGAGATGCTAGGGAAACTATGGTCAGAGTTTTTGAGGGCAGGATTTGTTTCCAGAATCAAAGAATCCCTTTTGTGCTACTTTTTTGGAATCCTGAAAAAGGACGGTCCAGGAGCTCTTTGTGACCAGAATCTGACAGAGTTGTTCCCCTGCTAAGACTGTCTGCTTCCCTGTAGCTGAACTTATTCACCTGTTCAGCGTTACAGGCAGTCCCAGGGTTAAGAACGAGATCGGTTCTGTATGTTTATTGTTAAGTTGAATTGTATATAAATTGGAGCATGTTCATTCATTCACCTATTACTTTTAGTAGCTTCCATTTCTAAGTGTAAGTTGTAATTAAGTCTGATGTTTGCAACTTGGAGATTGCCTGTATTTAAATTAGCTCTTTCCTGGGCCTCAACTTTATTTTTCTCTTAGCATTTCAGTGTGCCTATGCCGCTGACCCTGCCCACACAGCTGCTTTCGGATGGGAAGATACCCCTGAATTCCCTAAGGGGAAGGGACTGCTCTGAGCATCCCTTCCCCCTGCCCCTCTACTCTAGCAGCCTAACTTGCCCCTTCCCTGCGTAACATTTCTTTTCAACTCCCTCCTGGACATTTTTTCCTGGGTGTCTTTCCTGACTGAGTGGTTCTGCTTAATGTACCGGAGCACAGAGGTTTGGTGAGGGCAGCCACCCAGCTTGTTTCTTTTTGTTTCCTCTCCACGCCCCATGGGTCTGAGATTATCAGGTTTTGCCTCCTGGCTGCCTACTCCAGGCGCAGCTTGGAGGTATAGTGGAGAGTCCCGTGTCCTCTAGATGCCTTAATGTGTAGTCTTTGAGTTAGCTGTGGGACATGTGTTTGGGCTGGCGGAGGAAGATAAGGGATTCCAGAAATTCTTGCAGCTTTCTCCCAGATAACTGGCTCAAATCTCCTCCTCTTCCTCCACTGTTAATGAGGCCTGGGAATAAAAAGAGAGTTGAACTCGTATAGATCCTGTAATTGACTCTGTGTTTTTCACTCACTCTTGATCCTTCTGATCAAGACAATCAGGCTCGTTAATTTTAACAATGATAATAATTATTATTGTCATTGCAATCACACCATTCATTTAGCCTAGGCATTCATTTATTAATAGAATTAGATAATGCAGGCTGAAGTGCTCGCATAGATCCTGGCATGTGGTTTGTGTTCAACTCATGGGTTTTGTTTCACTGCTACTCAGCTTGCAGTTAACGGATTGTCTGGAGTTTTCAGTCAATGATGGTATCTCTGGTCTTCCAGCTCTGTATTCTGGATTATTTGAATGGTCCAGGTCAGTGGTTCTCAAAGTGTGATCCCTAGGCCAATAACATCGGGCCTACCTGGGAGTTGGTTAGAAATGCAGAGTTTCAGGCCCCACTCAGGACAGATTGAATCAGAAGCTCTGGGGTTGGGGTGCAGCAATCCGTGTGTGACAAGTCCTCCAGGTGATCCTCATGCACACATAGGCTTGACAACTGTTGGTCTGAGCCATCAACCTGATGTCTTTTTTCCAGGGTTACTTCAGGCCGTGTCTCAGTCTCCAGTGTGAGAGGTGATGCTCTTAAGAGGATCTTGTTGACCTGGGAAAGGTCTCAGGAGAGGTTTCAGAGGAGTGCTGTGTGTTTTGTGTTGCTGGGCAGCTGGTTGGGAGGAAGATGTTTGAGCATAGCCTAAGGCCTGATGGGGCAGTCTTGTGGTTGAATGTAAGCAAAAGGGCCACTGGGGGTGGTAGATTCAGTATAAGGGGTGCAAGTGGCCCTTGTGTTACAGGAACCAGAGGAAGAAAGAGGTCTGAAGACTGGCTTTACTACCACAGACAGGATGTCCCCTTCCCAGCCTGTGCCTCCTTGGGTGGTGCCTGTTTGCTTAGAAATCTCAGCTTTTCTCTGCTTCCCTGACCAGTCCCTCTTCTGACTTGGAATATGTGTAAGTACAGTAAAGATGTAAAAAATAACTTACTCTACTCATAGTCAGGTCTTCCAGCCTGACCACTCTTGTGTTTTCTCTGGGTACTTTTACATGTCTGTGGATCTGATTGATTTTTAGGCTAATTTTTAGGTTAGTCCTCAGTAGGAAACCTCACCTACTGCTTTTGCTGCTCTTTGCAGGGCAGGGTGTGCCCCTCCCCTCCTTTATTCAGATTCCAGGAGAGACTTTGGAAGTTAGCTGGTCCCATCTCCTGATTGCAGCCGGACCCTGTAGCCCCCCATTTTGACCCCTGGTAAATGTCAAGGGCATCCCCACATCCTAATAAATTCTTGTGATGGGAGACCTTTTGGTGTAGAACAAAAGGTTGGTGTAGAACAATTCTGTTATAGGTTTTTCTTAACAGTACAGAAGAGAAGACCTTCAGGCTACAAGAAAATACCCAAATGCCCTCAGGAGGGACCCTGAGGTGGCTGGAAAGGAACTGCAGGAACTCTCCATCCCTGTCTTAAATTCTTAGCAAACTGTCTATTCTGAGTTATCATAAGGCAGACTTCAGGGCTGGCCCAGGCTGAAGTGGAGGTAAACCGAGGTGAAGGGAGATAAGATTCTGGGCCTTTTGTACTGGAGCGTGTCCCAGTGTCTCAGGAAGAGCACTGTTGGGTATGTGAGCTGTTGAAAAGCCTCTAAGATAAGGTAGGGATGGCCTGAGGGGTAGAAAGGGAGCCGGCCAGTCAGGTCCAAGTGGAGGAGGGAGTGAGTGCTGTGCTGATAGAGGATTGTTTGCATTTCCTTTTTGTCTTTATCATTTACTAAATGTTTGTCTGTCTTGCAGGATAGCAGCTCAAAGACCTGAATTCTCTTGGCTTCCATCTGCATTTGGTTGGGTTTTCTGTTCCCTTCTCTGATAATTCCCTGCACAATCTCTCCTGATTTTAGACAGGCCCAGGAAAAAGGAGTGTAAACATCAAGCTAGGGCTTTCCTGTTTCTTCTGACCCTTTCCCAAGGGTACCGGTTCTTTCCTCTCCTCTGCCACCCACTCTATATTAGTGAGACTCCACTGCTGCTTTCCATTTCTAGATGGATATTTCTTCTCGTCTGCTTTTTAATTAAGAGGTTACCTTTCTATCAGAGCTATTGGCAGGGATTTGCCAGAAGGTCCAAGGCGGAGCTGCAGCTTACTGCAGTGTGACAGCTGCTGGGCGGCCCATCTCACAGGCTCTGTGGAGATCCAGGGCTGTCACTTCAACAAGTGTCAGATAGACACACTCTGCTCGCAGAGCTCCCTGTGCATCGCCTTAAATAAACACCCCAGATATATCTGCCCTGCCTCCTGTCTCAGTCTTCTCTTTTCATCTCCATCTGTTTTTCAAATAGGATTTCCCAGCTTTTGAATTACCATCTCCCCAGACCCCTATCCATCCCCTCTCTTCCTTGCATCTCTCTGATAAAATAAGGAACCCAGCTTTTACTACTTATTTTTTTTCAGCCTTTACTGCTTTAATAAGGCAGGTGGTCTCTTCCCTGGGCGAATTTGCAGGATTGCTCTGCCCAGCCTGGTTTGCAGGGTGTGGTCGCCGGGCTGTAGCTGTGAGATTGGGTGGTTTTGGAGCTGTTCTCTGGTTCGGGAGAGTCCTCCTCATATTTAAGTAACCTTCAATGCCGGTTGTGTCTTTTTTTTGTTTTGTGTCTTTTTCTCAAAGGGCACTATGGTTTCTGCTTCCCTGTTGGAAGTTATGTGTCTGTGGAAAAGTTCCCTGTAACCTTTCAAGGTTCATGCTCTGTTCCAGGGGGATTCTCTGAAATGAAAACGTTCTTTCTTTCTTAAATGATCTCACAGATGATCAAAAGCAGCACATAAAAGCTGTACTGGAGGTTTGGCAAGGCTGCCAGTGTTCTCTTTACCTTTGGTCTGGGATTGCAGGTCTGAGACAGTGTCTCGCCAGCAGCCCTTGGCTTTCCTTGGGGACTGGGGAGACGTGGCGGGGGGGGGGGGGGGGGGGTAGGAGGGGGATATTAATGCCTGAGGTTATGCTGTTTTCTTATCCTAGGAGAGGCATTGAATTTGGGTTGGCACATTCAGCTCTGAGAAAGTGACCTTGCAGGGGCTAGCATTTGATATCCAGCGTTTTCTTGGATGATTTGGTCGGCGGCCGTGTGCTGGGGTGTACTGCATCAATGCCACCCGGTTGCTCCCAGAGGCTTGTCTGGACTGGGATTCTTGTACCTTGTGGTGGAGCAAATGCCAGAGACTCTGATGGCACGGGCTGCCACTAGTAGTTCTGTGATGTTTGAAAATTTTGCTTTCTCTCTGATAAAATGAGATGGGGAAATACCTGGAGGGAGTCTCTAAGGATTCAGTGAGGCAACATGTGGTCTATGAAGCACAAGTCCCCAATTTTTTTTTGGCACCAGGGATTGGTTTCATGGAAGACAATTTTTTTCACGGACCTGGAGAGGGGAGATGGTTTCTGGATGATTCAGGAGCATTACATCTCCACCTCAGTCATCGTCAGGCCTTAGATTCTCATAAGGAGTGTGCAACCCAGATCCCTCCTGTGCGCGAAATACAGTAGGGTTCCTGCTCCTGTGGGAATGCAAGGCTGCCACTTCCCTGACAGGAGGTGGAACTTGGGTGGTGATAGGGGTGACAGAGAGCAGCTGTAACTACACGAGAAGCTTCACTGGCTCATCTGCTGCTCACCTCCTGCCGGGCAGCCTCCTAACAGGCCACCGACTGGTACTGGTCCCCTGCCCGGGACGCTGGGGAGCACACATATAAAGTTCTTAGAATGATACCTGGTGTAATGAGTGTACATGGAAGCTGACATTATGAATAAAGGTATTTATAACTATTGATAGTAATGGCAGTATTACTATTTTTCTCAGTGTGAAATTGATGCCTTATACTTATATCCTATTCAGCACCCTATGCTCAGAGCAGTTACCACTTTGTTCTTTAAACTGCCAGCGTAGTAGCTGGTAAGACCACACTCCTCGACACTTGAAGATTCTGGTAAAATCTGCCATGTTTACCTTTGCGTGCATCCTCCATGTCCAGCACCTGGCGCATAACTTGGGATCAGGATATACGTGTTGGAGAAATAGATAAACTCCTCTACCTGGGTTTTCTTTTTTAAAATTTGTTCTCAGACTCCGCATTCCTCTGTCCAGCAGTGCTCATCCTGTGCCTCGTGCAGCCTGGGTACTTCTTTGAACTCTTTCTGCTTCCCCGGCTACCGTATTATGTGCCATTTCCCTCCCTCCGGTCACGCCTTCCCTCTTGTCTAGAAATGCCTTTCATCGTCCCTGTTGATGTTTGACATCCTTTTCTTGCTTCCCTGTGTTCTTTCTCTTCTTTGACGCATTCCCCAACCACTCTGTCCCATGTTAATCTCATTTCTTTAGTCCTATTTTTTTTTTTTGCAGTTTTTGGCCGGGTCTGGGTTTGAACCCGCCACCTCTGGTATGGAGCCGGCGCCCTACTCCTTTCAGCCACAGGCACTGCCCCCTATTTTTTGTTTTTGTTTTTGTTTTTGTAGCCCCACGCCTGTTGTTCTAAGATTGAGGTTTTGTGTGACAGTGTTATCTTTCTAACTAGCTCGTCAGCTTCTTCTTGGCAGCGGCATGTTTATTGTCTTCTCCCATGGTAGGTCCTAGAGTGGGGCCAGGAACATACAGTAAAAGGTAAGCCGTTATCCGTAGAAGTAAATCAGACTGTTGGGCCAAAGGGGTACCTGAGATAAGAATGTCTTTGTGAATGGAGCATGGTCTTTAGGGGTGGTTGTGTGAACGTGGGAGTGATAGGACAATTATCAAAGCCTGAGTGTTTCAAACCTTCCCACACTCTCTTCCCAGTTCCTCACATTTCTCCAGTGAGGTAGATGTGAAGGAAAATGTGGTAAAATGAAAATCTATCTACCGCCTCTGGGGAGGAAGGCAGCACACTGGTGGTGACAAAGGGAGTGCCTAGAGGTGACACTGGGGCTCGCCATTCACTTGGTATGTTTGTTTACCCATGCTGTCTTCATTTCTTCATTGGGTTGGTTGGTGCCAAGCTATTTCTGTATTTAACTGTAGTTTATTTATTTTTTTTGGGGGGGTAGAATGTGCTGGTTTTACATACAATTTCAAACACTTCCATCAAACTGGTTTGTATAGCCTTCACCGCATTTTCTTAGTTATTGTGTTAAGATATTTATATTCTACACTTAGTAGGTTTAACTTGTACCCTTGTAAAATGCACTGTAGGTGTGGTCCCACCAATTACCCTCCCTCTACCCATCCTGCCCCCTCCCCTCCCTCTCCTCTTCCCCCTTCTTTTTGGGCTATGATTGGGTTATAGCTTTATATGAAAGTGTGGGTATTTATGAATTGGTTTCATAGTAGGGCTGAGTACATTGGATACTTTTTCTTCCATTCTCAAGATACTTCGCTAAGAAGAATATGTTCTAGCTCCATCCATGTAAACATGAAAGAGGTAAAGTCTCTATCTTTTTTAAAAGCTGCATAATATTCCACGATATTCCATGATGTACATATACCACGATTTATTAATCCATTCATGGGTCAATGGGCACTTGGGCTTCTTCCGTGGCTTAGCAATTATGAATTGGCTGCAATAAATATTCTAGTGCAAATATCTTTGTTATAAAGTGATTTTTGGTCTTCTGGATATATACCTAGTAGAGGAATTGAAGGATTGAATGACAGGTCTATTTTTAGACCCCTAAGTGATGTCCAAACATCTTTCCAAAAGGAACGTATTAGTTTGCATTCCCATCAGCAGTGCAGAAGGGTTCCCTTTTCTCCACATTCATGCCAGCATCTCTGGTTTGGGGATTTTGTGATGTGGGCTAATCTTACTGCAGTTAGATGATATCTCAAAGTGGTTTTGATTTGCATTTCTCTGATTAACTGTAGTTTATTGATTCATTCATTCAGCATTTTTCGAGGCCAGATGTACAGCACAAAACTGGGCATTTCAGAAGAGGCAGTGTGTGGCGCATAGTAGGTGCTTTGTTCCTGTTGAGAATGAGGACTGCCCCAGGAAACATACCCTTTGGGAATGCACCGTCTGGTCTGGGCTACAGCCAAGTGGCACGGTGAGGGCTGGGCTGAGGGAGGATTGGGGCAGGGCACCCGTTCTCAAGACAGAGTAGTTGGGAAACAGACACAGGGAGGAAATGCTGAGTGACCATCTCATTACCACGTAACTGTGGAAGGGAAACCACAGCAGAAATGCACATGCTTGGAAAAGATGCAATATAGTATTCTCCTATAACAAATAGTGAAGTAGTCCTACATTTTACAGACTGACAATAGAACTGTTTGGGAGGAGCCCACTGCCTGGCACTTAGCAGACGGCCAGTAAAGCATTTATTGAGTGAGTGAGTCCAAAGCAGAGGAGGGCTGGTGGCCCGCTGTGGTTTTTGTCCCTCTTTTTTCTTTTTCACACCCAGTCCTCCTGCTGGTTCAGGCAGTGCCTTTTCATTTTCCAGCTGTAACTTAATGAGAAATTACAAGGGGTGGTTAGAATAGAGTGTGTTGCTGCTTCTCTTTTTCTTTCCATTGTGGGGAAGAGCCAGTGAGGCTCCGCATGGCTGTTTGCTGGCAAGTGCATAAAACACACATTTTTAAGGGCAGAGTTCATGTTGTTGAGTAATAATTAACTGCTAATGGCATTGTCTGGGGTGCCGGACAGTAAATAATCAAGAAGTAGTCACTCTCTAGGCTAATGCAAAGACCACACACAGACAAACTGAAAAGGTGGTGTTTTGACTAAACACAAGAGAAAACAAAGGGAAAGAAAATCCGTGGGCTTGGGGCTGCCATGTGTAATTGCGTGCTGGTGGCTTTGTCCCTTGAATTCCCCCATGCCCGCTGCGGGGCACATGCACGCTGGTGCTCTGGCGATGGCCGTGGGATAGAGCCTCTGGCAGTGGATGTCCTGGCTGCTGTCTTTCCTAGTGAGGTTGGATCTTACTTGGGAGTTCTCAGATCTCAGTCTCTGTGCACTAGTGAATGAGCCTGGTCTGTTCCCAAGACCCAAGTAAAGTGCTTTTCAGTTGGAAGCCAGTACAGAGAAAGCCTGGGACACAGAGTTGGAGTAAGGTGATCAGGAGTTCCTCTTACCCAGGCTCAGGGAGAGGAAATGACTCACGTAGGGTCACTTAGGGACCAGAGCCTGTATTTCTCTGCCTGGGTTCTTTACCACTCTGCGCCAGATGTTGGGAATGTCACTCTTCTGAGCAAAGAAGCAAAGATGCCTGGCCTGAGGGTATGCGGCAGAGTCGCAGGACAATGCCCAGTCTTCCTGGCCCTGTGCTGCTGAGGCCACAGACTCTCAAATTAACTTGTGTAGCCAGCCAGCCAGCTTTTCCGGGTTCTGCCGGAGAGAGCTTTGCGGCCCATGAGTGCCCTTGCCGGCCACAGGGTGATGGGGAGGGGGCATCCTGGGCCCAGTGGGGTCTGCGGTTGGGCCCTGGTGCTGCCTTCTTCAGGTCTGACCTGGAAGACGTCACAGGAAACAGATGAGGGAGGGATGAGCACAGGATGTGGGAGAGAGCAGTGTCGTGATGCTCAGTTAGGGCCTTCTGAGGCAGCCTGGGAGAGAATGACATTTTAATTACACCGTGAATTGTCAGGAGTATAATCTTCTCTGAAGGCCCTTCTTATTTTCCAGTCATCAGAGGTATCTGCATATGAATTGGAGGTGCTTTAAACTTTATGATCTCTGTGATGCTGCTGTCAGTCTGACCTTTCTTGTCCTGGGTGATGTTGTCCTGGGGGAAAAGGGTAAGATCCAGCCATTATAGAAACTGAAATGCCCCTCCAGTAGCAATATTCCCAAGGGAGTCCAGCTCAGAGCCATTTTTTAAAGAAACCTGAGGCTATAGTCAACCCCAGAAAACATCTGAAGCTGATGTGGGGCCCTGAGTTCTCCCTTCTGGCCTGACTTCTGAGAAGGACAGGGCCTCAGGAAAGCCAAGGAACCCCTGGGGTTTCTCCTCCTAAGCTGGAGATGGGCACTGCGGCCTGGTAATGCTGGTGAGGTCTGCAGCAAATCCCTGAAGGGTTGTGCTCAAATTCAACTCACTCGTTCTTTTGTTATCTTACAGATTCATTTGTTAGCCTGATTTTTTTTATATCTTCCCCTAGGACTGACATGGCAAGCCAGGTACACTCAGTACCTGCCTGCAGAGCTTAGATGTGAGGCTGGAGGTAGTGGCTGGACCAGAAGCTCTATTCAGATGTGGCCTCTGAGGCCAGAGAGGGGACTTGTCTTACCCAAGGCCTCAGGGCTTAGGACCTCGTTTTCCTAGCCAGAGAATAAACAACTAGAGAGCAGGAGCCCTCAGCGAATAGGGGTTGATTGATTAAACGTGTGGATTTTCCTTAGCCTCTTTCTGCTTCCTTATCTCTGTGTAGGTTCTAACCCCCTACCTCAAAGCGGTAGTCATGGGGGTTAGGCTATCTAATATTCTTCTGTATCTCGCCATGAATGCAGCTTTAGGTTACATTGACCATCAAATCTTCTCAAGTATGCTCCTAGAATCATGTGGATGCTGAGGCAGGAGGACACTGGATAGAGGGTTTTACTTGCTTAATGCAATCTTGCAAAGATGTTCCTTGAAGGGTAGGAGAAGGGGACAGCACTGCTTACAGACTGTCGTTCTGTGGCACTGCTGTGTGCTGGCTACCTCCTCACTCCTGTTTTATTCACTCCTTTAAACCTTTGGAAGTCTCCCTAGATGGTGTGAGCTGCATTTTGCTGAGGACAAACAGCAGGTGCCTGACAGAGCTGACTGAGGCCTGTGTCCCTGTTCTTTTCACCATTTTTTCCCAACCCTTCTGAGAGCTGTACAGGTGGGTGAGATCCTGGGCTTTAAGTAGTTTCTAGGATTTACACAAGAAGTGTCCAGGTGACTGGATCTCCTGGAAATTCCCCGTAATGATTCAGGACAGCAGAGGATAGAGTGAGTGTGTGTGTGAGTGTGTGTGTGAGTGTGTGTGTGCGCCTGTGCGCGCATGCACATAAATCCTTGTATATCCTCCTGCCCCTAGAGTGAGGGCTGTTAAGTTACCACCTTTATAACCAGCCCTCAAGTATACCTACCCTAGGATACAATTAGATGAACTAGTTTTAACATTTAGTATATTGTGGTGAAAACACATAATTTAATTTGAGGACTATGTAGTAGACTGTCCTAATTGTTTGATTTACCTACTTGAAATTAGAAACTGTGCCTTCTGTGTGCAAATGAAAATTATGCAAGGTGCAAATTAGCACATTGTTCCTGGAGTCCAGAGGGCAGCTGATGCCAGCGTGGCTTTGTAGGAGGTGGTGCTGGGTAGTGGTGGAAGCAAGTGCCTGGAGGTAGAAGCTTTTTCTCACTGGGAGCTCACTATTTCACTTCCTCAGCTTCAGTTCTGCCATCTGTGCATTAGGAGAAAAAATTACTGGCTATTTGCCATCCTCTTCTGAGGGCTGCTTTATCCAGAAACTGTTGCAGTGTTTCTGGGGAAAGAAACTGTTCCTCGTCTAGTAAGGGTAAAAGCCCGCATGCCGGAACACGTATGTGTGCAAGGTATTTGCATGTGGATTTTTGGTGTTTTCACCCTTATGGCCTTTCTGTGATTCATTCTATTAGGCCCAGAACTTGGCTTTTGAAACCTTTTCCTGAACCTCACTCAGGACCTGTGTGGTGACACAGAGTAACCAGAAGCATCCATGTCCCTTCCCCAAAGCCTGTGCATGTTTGGAGATGTGGAGAGGTACACTCTATGACTACTGGGGCCTTCAAAACAGGTTGAACAGAAATCTGGCCCAAGAGCCTGTGTTTTGTGAGGCCCTGGGGCCTGGCATTGGGGGGCAGAGAGGATTATCTCCAGAGAGAGCTTTGAAGCTCAGGACTTCTGCTGCAGTCTCCTTGGCACCTTTCCCCTGGGGTTTAGACAAAGGGCTGGAGTTGGTTCAGAGTGACATCACCCCTGAGGAATTCTTTAGCTAATATGGGAGTATGGCTTTAGGAGAATCAGGTGTTCTCCAAAGAGAGAAGCATGTATTGCTGTCATGAGTTGTTCCATCTTTCTCTTAGGAACCTGAGTGGCTCTGTTTATTCTTATCCTAAGCTGGAGGAAATGGGATCTTAGGGTGCAGAGCATTAACAGAGATATTGTATCTAGAACAGGGGAGGTGAAAATCCTACTCCCATTATACAAGGTACTAGACTACACTCAGAGCCTTGTGGAACATGTTCAGAGGAGAGTTGAAGAGCCCACCCTGCTCTGGAGGCTAGAAGGGAGAAACGGTTTAACCTGGAGAGAGAAAAATCTCAGGTTTCGACAAGACTTTACAAATCTGAAAGGCTGTTAGGAGGTTGCATGTATTTAGAAGCAGCCAGTATTAACATTTGGTGCATTATCTTCTAGTACTTTTGTGTATTTTATTTTTCTTTCTTTCTTTCTTTTTTTTTTTTTTAAGAGACAGAGTCTCACTTTATCACCCTTGGTAGAGTGCCATGGCATCACAGCTCATAGTAAGGTCCAGATCTTGGGTTTAGGTGATTCTCTTGCCTCCCAGGTAGCTGGGACAACAGGTGCCCCCCAGAACGCCTGGCTATTTTTTTGTTGCAGTTTGGCCAGGGCCGGGTTCGAACCCACTACCTCAGTATATGGGGCTGGCGCCCTACTCACTGAGCCACAGGCACTGCCCTATTTTTCTTTACAAAGTCAAAATTATAGTGCATAAACAATTTTGTTTTGTTTTGTTTTGTTTTTGAGACAGAGCCTCAAGCTGTTGCCCTGGGTAGAATGCTGTGGCATCACAGCTCACAGCAAGCTCCAACTCCTGGGCTCAAACAATTCTCCTGCCTCTACCTCCCAAGTAGCTGGGACTATAGGTGCCTGCCACAATACCTGGGTATTTTTTAGTTGCAGCCATCATTGTTGTTTGGCGGGCCCAGGCTGGATTCGATCCCGCCAGTTCAGGTGTATGTGGCTGGCGCCTTAGCTGCTTGATCCACAGGTGCCGGGTCCATAAACAGTTTTGAACTATCCATTTTTATGTAAAATTATAGGCAAAACATTTAACTTTAATAATTTATGGTAAATGTACATTTTAGTGGTCTCATAATCTATCATAAAGAAGTAGTATCATTTTGTCTAATCATTTCCTCTAATGTGGACTGTTAAGTTTATGTGCTAATTCGTGCTTTTATGGTAAACATTATACATAAAGTATTGCATGTGTTTCAGATTATTTCCTTGGGTTAGGTTCCTGGAAATGAATTTGTTAGGACAAAGTGTATCAACAATGTAAAATTGTTGGTATTTACATATAGACACAGCAGTACATAGTGTTATGCCAGTTTACAGTTCATGTCAATTAAAATGGTTTTTGTTCCAATGATCAAAACTTTGCTTCAACTGTCTTGAATAAAAAGGGAATTTATTGGGTTATATAATTGGAAAAAATGTAGGGCTAGAATTTAGCTTCAGGTATGCATGGGGACAAGGGCTTGACTAATCCCTATAGGATTCCTTCTCCCCTCTCCACCATCAGTAAGTGTTGGCTACTAAGGGTGGCCTTTTTAAGGGGTGTGTGTGGATATAGTTGAGCCTTGAGCCATAGTAGTATATATCTTCGTGACTGTCACTGATGATGGAGAGAGTAAAGTGGCTCACATTTTTGTGGCCTCTGTCTGGGCGTGGAGCCCCGATCCAGTAGGTACTGGAGTGGTGGTGTCACTGTGAGCGCAGTTGACAGTAGGAGCTGGAGCATCAGCCTGTGTACGTCTGCTGTGGGCACATTCAGTGTTTAGTGCCTTTTGTCCTATGGGGTAGAGTCCCAGCTTCTGATCATTGCAGCTGCTTCCAGCTATTTGAATGGTTTTCAAAAAGGGGATATATGCATGTATATGTCAAACTCAGGCTTTCTGAATTCCTAGAAATTGTTATGAATCTGAATCACTGGGTTGGCGTTGCTGTAATTATCTGAAGACTGCGTGCACACATCTGTGGCTGTGGGTGCTTGTGTGGGATGTGAATGGATGATGATTTGTTTACAGGTTAGGGTTGGAGAATTGGGAGAAGTTACTAAAATGGCTCCTCGGTTTTTGCTGAATCCCATAAGAAGATATCTGGATCAGAACTGTTTGGTAATATTTCATTATATTTCCAGAAGTCACTTTGCTAACCATTTGGCCTTAGTGATGAAGCAGACGTGATGCTTACCTTCCTAATAAATGAGGATGTGAAAGGAAGCCCTTTGAGCTCCAGACAGGAAGTTGGTTCCTGGCAGTTATTTATACATTTACCAAGCAAACATTTATTGATTACTGTGTCAGGCATGCTTGACCCTGAATACACATCACCCCATTTCTTGTCCCCAGTACAGGATCTGTTTCAGCTTTACTTTAGGAGAGTTTGAGACGTAATCTTGCGTTTTTGTTTGATGGTCTGGATATTTAGCTAATGGGGACTGGAGCTTCCTCCTGCTACTTGATTACAAGACAAAGCATTAAAAATGAGCTTGCTTCTCTTTCCCCACCTGCCATGCCACTGGTTCCTCCCAACCCCCACCTTGATAGAGGGTGACTATTAAGTGAATGTGGACCAGAGAAAGCACAACTTACGTAAGATGCTTCTTAAAAATGAGATTAAAAGTTAAAGGGTTTTTCTTTACTTCTTTTTAAACATCACTCTGGTATTCCCATGTTCATGCTGCCATTTGCATTTTTTCATCCAGAATAACAGTTTTTTTTTCAGGAAGTGTTGTGGTATCATCATTATTAGATTTTTTTTTTTTTTTTTTTTTTTAATACAAAATTATCAGTGGGGAATTGTAACTGTCTTGTTTTAGGTCGGACTGTTGTATTCCCAGCTTGGCGTGAGTGCCATCCTGCAAAATCAGAACCCTGTAGACCCTGCTCCATGAGCGAGGTGGGTGCTTTGGGGGCTTTTTGTGATTCTCTGGTTGTGTCTTTGGTGTCAGAAGTCATAAAGGTCTTTGGCCGCATGTTCTCAGCAGAGCAGTCATTCACACTGTTCAAGGGAAGACCACTTTGTGAGGGACCCAGGAATCATCTATTTATATGCTGAAAGGCAAAATAGCAGCATAAAGCCATTTAGAGAATGTTATACCAGTATCTGGAATATTCAAAAGAAAGGAAAATAGGAGTGGGGTGGGAAGATAATATCCAGGAAGTGGCTAAAATAACACAAAGCAATCTTTAGTTCAGAGAACTCTGGGCAGGAAAATGGACTGGGACTTTTAAAATCTATTTTCATAAAAAAAAAGTAGTGAATTGGTGGGATTACACCTGCGGTGCATCTTACAAGGGTATATGTGAAACTTAGTAAATATAGAATGTAAATGTCTTAACACAATAACTAAGAAAATGCTAGGAAGGCTATGTTAACCAGTGTGATGAAAATGTGTCAAATGGTGTATAAAACCAGTGTATGGTGCCCCATGATCGCATTAATGTACACAGCTATGATTTAATAATAATAAAAGTAGTGAAGTCTTCTAGTCTTCTGATTCTTAGTTTGTACATTTGACTCCTGGGGGTTAGTCAGATTTGTAAGAGGATGGGGACACCCTGAATGTAGCTCAAGAGTCAGCTGATTAGGTCTATGGGCTAAACCTATTCACCTCCTCTCCTTTATTTCTGTGTTTATGAATAAAGTTTTATTTGACACACAACCACACCCATTTGTCTCTCTCTGCCTGCTTTTGCACAAGGGCAGAATTGAGTAGTTATACTAGGGACAATCTGTCCTGCAAAGCCGAAATATTTGCTATCTGGCCTTGTATGTACAGAAAAAGTTTGCCAACCTCTAAAGTTGGTTAAACTTTGCTATATATAATAAGAGAAGAGGATTGTCAGGTTTTATATCTTTTTATTAACATATAAGCAGGCTTTATTTGTTATCATTTGAAAATTAAGTAGGAAAGGAAAATGAAAATTACCCATTGGCAAAGGGGCCATGCAGAATGGTTGGCACTCAGCATTGTTACCAGAGCTGGCTGGGTGACCATCGACAATTCACTTTACCTGTGTGAGCCTTGATTTGATTCTAAAATGGAGATAAGACAACTTGTCTCATAAGATGATTGCTTGGATCCAGTGAAATAAAGGCATGAGGGCATCCTATAAACAGCAGGAGGGCTATATAAATAGGAGGGATTAACCAGAACCCTTTGTGCTGTTGCAGCTGCTGCAGATACGTGCCTTGTAAAACTACCCTATTATTTAGAGACTGAGAAATATTTGGACGGTGGTAACGTGCTGCTCTGGGAAAAGCAGTCGCCAGTGGGATTTTTATCACATAATTAGAGGGTGTATTAAATGTGCCAATGAAAAGGAGCCGCGTGTGCTGCTGCCTCATTTTAATGTGGACCAGGGATCCTGAGCTGCTCTCTGAGGATGTCCTAGAACACCATCCCACTCCAGTCTCTCTTGCGGTGCTGGTTTCTGGCCAACACACATTCTCAGAAGTTCTAGACATAATGCCAGTGCCATAATGGCCTTAGAGGCTCTTGCACAGTTGCCATCTCCCCATTGGACACCTCTGCCTTAGATGCCTGGGTGCTGTCAACTACTGCATGAGGGCCAAGCTAGAAATTCTGTTCAAGCTGGGTTGTTTCTTTTTCTTTCTTTTTTCTTTTCTTTTCTTTTCTTTTCTTTTCTTTTCTTTTCTTTTCTTTTCTTTCCTTTTCTTTTCTTTTCTTTTCTTTTCTTTTTTTTTTTAATTCGTCCAGTCAGTTTCTTCATTTTATAGGTGACAATCCCAGGTACTTTTCAGGTTGTGGTCAAGGATTGAATGAGATAATCCAGGTAATGTATTAAGCAAACTGCCTGGCATGGAGCAGATGCTCATTAAATGGTAGTTCCTATTTTAATTTTATTGTCCTTTTCTATCTATTTCATATTCATGAAGTCCATAGCCTGTTCCAGGCACCAGGGAGCAGAGGTAGGAGAGGAAAGTGTGTAGGTTCTGGTCATCCTTGGATTCTGCCAGCAGGCTGTGGTACGGGAGGCCCAGCGGTGAGTACTTTGTGGGTTTCTCTCGGTACGGGGGGGGGGGGGCGGGGGGGGATACTCTGTTGCCCCTTGGCTCAGCCCTTTTACCTGCCTAGCGGTCTCCAGGCTGCATGTCTCAGTCTCGTCTATCTTCTGGGACCATACTTAAGCTGCATCTTCTTCCAGCTTAATGAAGGACTGCAGTTGTCACACTTTTCCTGGAGTCCTGAAATACTTATGCATGCAATGTAACTTTGGATCATACCACACTATGTATTTTTATAATTATTTCATTAGCTGTGGGAGGAGAGACATATCTTATGCATCTTTGAGAGCTTGCAAAGTTCCTGACACACAGCTATGCGCAATAAATATTGAATTAGATAAATTCTAATTCAATTTAACCATCCTTTATCTATTACAACATCTGTAATTAATAGTAGATCATCTGTGCAGGGTTTCTCAACCTTGTTGGTGCTGACACTTTGGACCAGGGGATTCTTTGTTGCGAGGGGCTGCTGAACGTACCATGGAATGTTTAGCAGCATCCCTGACCTCTGTGTACCACGTGAGAGTAGCACTCTCTGGTTATAACAGTAAAAAATGATTCCGTAGGCTGGGTGCGGTGGCTCACGCCTGTAATTCTATCACTCTGGGAGGCCAAGTTGGGTGGATTGCTTGAGCTCAAGAGTTAGACCTCATTTCTACTAAAAATAGAAAAACTGAGGCAAGAGGATTGCTTGAGCCCAAGAGTTTGAGGTTGCTGTGAGCTATGATGACACCATGGCACTCTACCCGGGGTGACAGCTTGAGGCTCTGTCTAAAAAAAAAAAAAAAAAAAAAAAGGAAAAGAAATGACTACACATTGCCAGATGTTTCCTGAAGGACAAAATCATCCCTGGTTAAGATCCATTGATTTACTGTATGTATCTTGCCTTCTAACCTAGGTTATAAATACCTTTGGGGGGTAAATTGTCATTTTTTCCACAGTGTCTCTACACTGACCATAGAGTGGAATTTCTTTTTTTCTTGTTTGAGATAGGGTCTCACTCTGTCACTTAGTGTGGAATGCAGTGGTGTCATCATCACTTATTGCAACTTAAAACTCAGGTGATCCTCCTGTCTCAGCCTCCTAAGTAGGGTGACAGGCATGTGCCACCATGCTCATCTAGCTTTTCTGGTTTTTGTCAGATATAGGGTCTGTTACTTAGGCTTGTCTGAAACTCCTGGCCTCAAGTGATCCTCCTTCCTCAGCCTCCCAAAGTGCTGGCATTGAGTCACCATGCTTAGCCAGAGTAGAAGTCTTATAAGGGTTTTACTTGTTCTGCTGAGCTTACTTTCCTGGTTGCAAAAAATTTAAGACCTGGTCAAAAAATTTAAGACCATATTCTTTATCTTTGATTAACATGCATTAAATAAATGGCTAAAATTTCCTGGTTTTCATTCTGGTTTCCTTGCTGACTCTTAGGGCCATAGCCTCTCACCTTCAGAATGCCCACGCTGGAAGGAAATGAGCAAATCCTATGTCCCCTTTTCAGATTTACATTGAAAATAATTGATTAGTAGCATAGGCTAATGGTTTTTTTCTCCTCTGGAATCCCAGCTCTGGCCCTTAAGCCACTCAGGGACTCTGTGTTTGCAATTTTTGCACAAGGTCACTCTCACTTTGCTAAGAAATGGTTTCCAACCGTATTTTCTGTGCCCCTTCAAGAACAGGCACCAGTGTGGGACCCAAGAGTCCTGGGGATTCAGTTTTACCTCTGAGGCTGTACTGGGCAACCAAAGGCCCTTTATGATGGGAGTAACCTTGGACTCTGTGTGTGTGTGTGTGTGTGTGTGTGTGTGTGTGTGTGTGTAGAGTAAGATGGCAGGAGAGTAGAAGGATGTTCTTCTTGGGGACATGAAGTGGTATACTCGGAGGACCCAGTGCAAAGCTCTGCATGCAAGGAGAGCTCAAATCTCACCTTGGGCACACCCTTAAGCGTCTATGAGGGCTTGGACAAATTAGTTTTTCCTTTTGGGGCCTGGGTTTCACCTGGGAAGGAAGAGGGATAAATTAAGTGATCTTTACTATCCCTTCTACCACCAACATTCTATATCTTGAAAACTTTATCTTGAAGACTCCTTGTTTTATACACATGGAAGAGAAATTGATTAGAGAGTTGGGCCAGGGTGCTACCAACACCTTGTGAAGTCTAGTGTCTTGCTAGCCATCTTTAAATATTTGAAAGACTCTCATGAAACTGAGGGCCTGGAGTGGTTCTCCCATACTCTGGGAGCAGAACCAGGTGATAGGAAGGCAGATTCTGTCTCAGGATAAAGAAGAATTTTCTGGTCATCAAAGTTGTTGAACAATGTAGAAAGCTTGAGAAGGAAAGGGTTCTGCATCGCTGGGGATATTTCAGCTGAGCTGGGACAGAGTTGGCAGAAGTTAAGCTATCAGATGGTGACCAGATTATATGACTCTAAGACCTTTCCAACTTTGGGAATTCTTAAAAACTGTATTTTTTGTTAATTTTCCTTAGTGATCCTTGAGATGATAAAAGGAAGAAAAATGGGATGGATGTTAAAGTTAAGGCTTTGGAGTGGTGAATGGGCCAAGGTGTAGAGGCTCAGAGAAACGTCAAGTAGATTCCTTTAATTGCTTCACTGTGGAGTCTTGTTTGTTGCGAGAGCAGAGTGCCTGTCCCCACTCAACTCTGCTTCTGCTTGCCCTCCACTGTGAGCGGCCCTGCCACCTCCTGCCTGTCTCCCTGTGGCTCTGAATCAACTGTCACGGGAGTTGGCTGTGACTGAGAACCACCGTTAATCTACTTTCTCTGGAAATTATTTCTCTCAGGCTTGTGATTGTTACCTCACCAAGGTCTCTGAGGCCAGCATCTTTCTGTGAAGTCCTTGCTTTCCATGAGAGCATTTTGTAGGGCTCCACAAAGTTGCTGTTCCAGTCTATAATTGATTGGATGTACTTATGCCACTTGTAATTACCTCCAAGTAAACGCCTGCTTTGAGGCCCTAGTGGTGACACCTCTGGGTGCCATCATAACTGTGCTTCCCACCCATGGAGTGAGAGGTCATTTTTATCTGGATGGCAGGGTCAGGGAGACAGGCCCAGATCATCTCATGGCACCAGCCTTCCTCTTTCTGCTAACTACTCTTATTTCTTTGTCTGTTGTTGTGGACAACCAGGGTGGCGTGTTGTCCAAACTGGTGGTCATGGGACTGCTGAACTTGCTGGTCCTAACCTGCCATGATGTCAGAGGGGCTGCAGTGCTGCCCACAGGCCTAGAAACTCTGGATGTCCCACCAGTTGGGGGAAGTTGGTCAGCCTGCTATTACCCTGGCCTTACCTCTCTTGCCACTATTGTGTTCTGGCTGTTTCCTCTCTGCTTCTACACCCAAGCGGCTCTTTATATGGAGGTGATAAATCTGAGATGGTTCCATCTGGTTCTAGAAATGAAAGTGAATGGTATTTGAGATGGGAGAAGAGCTAACAGGCTCCTTGGGGCTCTTACTGTCTTAGCTTAGCTGCTATAATAAAATACCATAGATTGGGTGGGTTGAGCAACAGAAATTTATTTTTCAATGTTGGGAGGTTGGAAAGTCCAAGATCAAGGTGTCAGCAAAGTCACTGGTGAGGGCTCTCTTCTTGGGTTACAGATGGCTGTCTTCTTGCTACATCCTTACCCAGCCTTTCCCCCAGACATGTATGTGGAGAGACTTCTTATGAGGCCAGGAGGAGAGAGGAATTTCTCATGAGTCCATTAAGCCTATCAGTTTGGGACCTTACCCTTGTGACATTATTTAACTTAATTATCTCATAAAAGCCTTTTCTTTAAATATAGTCACATTGGGAGTTAGGACTTCAACAAAGAAATTTGGTGGGGGAGGCATGATTTAGTCCCTAACGTTTATTTATAGGTGATTCTTTCTTTTTCTACTTCAGAAGGAATAAGTTACCTTTGAGTATATTAAAAACCCCATGAGGCAGTGGGTTCTGTGGCTATCTTCCTATCAGACCACTTTCCTTTATTTCCCTGTGTTTTTTTCCAGGACTGAGACCCCCAAGGCAACCACTTTCCTTTCTCTCTGTATAGTTCCATTGTTCCAAATAGAAGACCATCTCTCAACTAAAGAATTCCAGCAAGGGTCCAGGGTCTCTAGGTGGCCTGCTGTCAGAGGGACTGGTGGAATTAAAAATGTCTGGCCCTGAATCAGCCTTACATCAAGAGAGGGGCTTACATTCAAGTTCAATACTTACAGCTTTTTTCTCTCTAAAGAAGATTATTTTACAGAAAACCAAACCAAGATCCCGGAGTTCAGATGGCTGGTATTAGGTCTTATTGGCAGAATCAGGAGGCTGAGCCTGGCCCCTAATCTGTAGTTGATGTTACAGGGGTTTGCTACCTGGTGGGTTGAATGTTGGAGGAGACACTGCCTATGTCATCGAGCAGTCCTCCCTCGTATTTCCCTCTTGGGGGCTTTTCTTCATTCTGTACTTGAAGGGACAGGGAAAGGGTGAGACAGTTCTCATGTGGCCTCTGCAAGGCTAGGAAAATATTCTATGACACGTCAAGAACAAGAGGCGGTGTGGCCAGCATCTGAGCGAGCCTTCTGTAGACCCCCAGGTCTTACCCTTAATGGCTAGTTACCTTTACTCAGGTGACAGTAAGTGAATATTTAGCACTTGTGATGGATGCTGAGCCGTGGTGACATGGTGGGGAGCAGAATGGGCTTGCCCTGCCCTCATGGAACATAGTCTAGTTTCTGTGCACCCAGGATGGTTTACCCTCCCACCCCCAATTCTCATGGATGCCTAAGGATTGGAAACCTCTATGTGACTAAGGTTCAGGACGGAGAATATATAAGCTTTGACCCCCGCCCCTATTACCCTGCCCAGCCCGATCCCGTAAATAGGTGTGTATTTAGGTGGTAGCAATGGGCCATGGTGAGGGGTACAGGGTGAAATTGTAAAAGCTTGGAGATTTTAGTGAAGCCACACACTTTCCTGAAGTAGAAACTGTTTAGGGGCTTTAGCTATGAGTTCAGGCCCAGGAAGGGAGCAGTGTGTGTGTGTGTGTGTGTGTGTGTGGGGGGGGTGACGAGGAGATGGCCGGACAGATTGTCTCAGCTCTGCATCTTCCTGCTCTGATGTCCCATCTGCCCTGGACACTCCCTAGAACTTTGGCTGCTGCTGCCTCACTTTTCAAGTCTCCAGGGAGCGAGTGCCCAGCACACGGTGGACGGTGTGTCAACAAGTCCAGCTGAATGAGTCTGGAGACTGTCCCTCGAAAGGCTGTCACATGGCTACTTTGAGCTCAAGTCACAAGCTGTGGATTCTTGCTCAGGGCAACCACTTCTAATTCTCCTGAACAACACGGGGAGGATCAGGGTGTTGTATCTAGATGGAGGGGTTGGAAGACTTTTCCGGGGGTGAGGTTAAGGCTGTCTGCTTGCCTCCTCAACCTTGAATCTAGGTAGAATTAGGGAGTCCTGAGTAACTTGAAAACTTTGGTATGTTTCCTTAGAAAGGAAATGAATTTATGAACATGACCCCTTTTGCTTTGTCTCATACATATTTAAATACCTTGGCAACGTCATACACAGCACTAACTAATGATAATAACACTGCGTTTCCTGTCTCAGACCCTTTCCTTGTCTAATAATTAGCTCCTTTGTCTTGCCCCTTTAATCGGTGGTGTTTGCACCAGGAGCTGCCTGGTCAGGAATTTTTGCATTAAGGGAGGAGGCTCCCCCCTCTGATCCTGTGCAGGCATTTTTGCTGACAGGTTGCTATGGCTGGAGTTGCCAAATACAAGAAGCTGAGACCTTTCACCTTAACCTGGGCCATGTGCTTTGGAGAAAGAGGGACGTGCCCACCTCCTATTTCCTGTTGCGTTCAATTGCCCAATCTGTAGTCATATCTGACTAATTGGGTTGTTTTTAAGTTCTCCTGGGGATGAATTATGAGCTTTCTTGACTTGGGTCAGGCTGCTTAGAGTCAGTCCCAGCCTAGGCAGGTGCTGTGCCAAATTCCCTGGCATGTGCTTGTGCCAGTGGATTTTACTATCAACCCTCTGCTCTTCCATGGAAATACCAAGTTTGGAACTCTGGAGAAGGCCCTGCCACTCATGTAGTTCTGAAAGGCGGCCTTTGTCTTGAGGAATGCCCGTGAAACTGAAGCCTGATAAAAAGCCAGCTCATTCCTCCTGTAAATTAAAATGAAAGAACCTCGCCTGCTAGAAGTAACTTGACTTATCTCTTCTTCTTAATTCAAGTCTATTTAATGAATATTTATTTAAGACCTAAAATCTAGCACTGTGTCAGGTACTATAATAGGGGACATAAAGTACAAGTTTGTAGTCCCTTCCTCAAAGACCTAAGGCTTTTTGCTGAAGGCAGGACATAGGCACATGAAACCATCAAAAAACATATAAAATGGAATTCAGTCAAATGCCACATGAATGAGATTTCTTCCCTGTCTCCTTTCCCCACGTCTTTCAGAGACTTCCATTTATTCCAGTCCCTTTATACATTTGTTAATTTGTTCATTCAGTAAATACCACTGTATTGTTTACTCTTTCCATTCACTGTGCTAGAGGCTACAGACAGAAAGGTGAATTTAAAGCATGGCCTTCAGCAAGCCCATGGTCTAGGTCAGTGATTTTCAACCCGAGTGCCATGAGAAGATCTTAAGGGTGCCATGAAAAAATTTAAAGACCATTAATTAAATTCTTTTCTTTGTTTTTTTTTTCTTTTTTTTCAAGGTGAATACACATTTTATTATGTAAAATATTAGAATTTGTCACTGGGGAAGTTGTATTTTTTCAAGTCAACCCCACACATTTAAATTTTCTGCATAATTATTTTCGAAAGAAGTCCAAAGCACAATAAGTATATATATATTTTTGTTTGTTTGTTTTTACCATTTTTTTGTTTGATCAACATAATTTAATTGTGCTGTGGAAGTTTAACTATAGGTTTAAGTGCACCATGAGATAAAAAAGATTGAAAAGCACTAGTCTAGCGGGAGGGAGGTGAGAATGGCCAGCTGTAAATGCTGTCCACGAGGGAGGAATAGAATGCCTTGGGAATGAGATGATGGAAGAGCTACTTTTATCTGGAAAATCTGTCTTCTGTTCAGAAATAATTCTCACTGTTTCTCTGATCCTTCCATCCTTCTTAGAGCCCTCCGACCCCTGCTCCTACCAACCTGCAGACCATTTTATTTTTGTGGACTATCCGTTTCTTCATTAGTCACTGTGTATTTCTTGGCCTTTCTTCTTATATTGGATTTTTGTTTTTTATGGTATTCTTGAAACACCTCACAGAACTATTTTGTTCAATTTTCTGTTTGGAATTATCTGTTTTCTCCCATGAGGAGTGGCTGACAGCATGTGGGAGTTCTATCGATATGTTTACATTTGTCATATTTCTCTATTTCTCTTTTAGTTGATTCGTGTTAATTCATTATTTTTTTGTTAATGAATTCTTAAAATGTTTTTGAAAGTGTCACTTTGCCCCCTGTTCGGCTCAAGCAGGGACCACTGTAATAATTATAAAATACTAAAATGTTTTTACAGAACATTTAGAAAACAGAAGAAAGGAAAAATGACTACTCCTGACTACCATCTTGGTTGCATTGGCATTTTGAAGCACTTCCATGCATGCTTTCTCATGCACTCCTTTTTTTTTTTTTTTTTTGAGATGAGTCTCACTATGTTGGAGTCTCACCATGTCGTCCTCAATAGAGTGCAGCGTCGCAGCTCATAGCAACCTCAAACTCTTGGGCTTAAGAGATTCTCTTGCCTCAGACTCCTAAGTAGCTGGGACTATAGGCGCCTGCCACAACACCCGGCTATTTTTTGCTGCAGTTGTCATTATTGGTTAGCTGGCCTGGGCCTGATTCGAACCTACCACCCTCTGTGTATGTGGCTGGCGCCGTAGCCACTGTGCCACAGGTGCCGAGCCTCTCATGCACTCTTTATGTAATAGTTCTCCACTGTTCCTGGCCATCCCTGCCTGCCTGCCTGCCGGCCTGGGGTGGTGAGTGGAGACAGTGCCAGCCCTTCCCTCCCGTTCACCCTGCTTCCTATTCCAACTAGGACCTCCCTCGCCCTCCCTTCCCTCTCCCCTTCTCCAGGCCGCTAACATTTGTTTACATTCCTGTCCCTTCTCAGGTTTCCTTTTCATTGGTTGCTACTACCTTGAGCCACCAGTGTCCCATTTCTACTCTCATCTCTGCTGGGGACCCCCTTTGGCTGCTGTGTGCTGGGCCTGCCTCCTGCACACACAAATGCCACTAGGCATAGAATCTAGGCTGGGACTGGACGTTGCATCAGGATTCCTGCACCCTGCACTCCGTCCTGGCCAAAGCAGTGGGGGGCAGTGCTGCTGCTAGGAGACATTAATGACATCATTGAAGCTGATTCGTGTCAATGCCTAGAAAATCCTTGGACCGCTTAATTTTTAGAGTAGGTTTTGTGTCTTATATTAATAATTGGACTCTTGGGGGATTTGCATTTTAGTTTTAGCCTTGCCAGTAAGCCCCACTGTATACTTTAGGTAAATCACTGAACGTTTGTGGTTTGGTTTATTCAACTGGCAATTGGGAGTATAAAATTTGTCCTGTCAACCTCAAATGTGTGTTTGCAGATAGCATGAAAGCCTGTAGTGGCCAGGCCCAGTGGCTCATGCCTCTAATTTCAGCACTTTGGGAGGCCATGGCAGGGGATTGCTTGAGGCCAAGAGTTTGAGACCAGCCTGGGCAACAGAGAGAGACCCTATCTGTACAAAAAATAGAAAAATGAGCCAGGCCTTGGGGCAGGCGCCTGCAGTCCCAGCTACTTGGGAGGCTGAGGCAGGAGGATTCCTTGAGCCCAGGAATTTGCAGTTGCAATGAGCTATGGTCATACCTCTATATTTCAGCCTGGGAGACAGAGTAAGACCCTTTTTGTGTAAGAAAAAGAAAAGAAAAGTCTGTAGTGATCAGTCATATTTGAAAAGAGCAGTATAAACATTATTATAAGAACACTGACTTGGAGCCAGGCAGCCTGGGTTCACATCTTGGCACTATTATGAGCTATTTGACCTTGGGCAAGTTTCTTCTTTGTGCTTGGTTTCCTCTTCTTCAAATGAGTAAGGTAGGGTAATAGGATGTAATAAGCCCAGCAGGCTTGGTTATGGCAGGATTAAATGAATTAACATACGTAGCACATTTAAAGGAAGCCCTGGCACATTTGTAGGTATTATTATTGTGGGAGCTTTTATCACTTACAGAGGCCTGTGTCATCAAACCTTTTCCTACTGTTTAAGGAAGGAGCCCCAAGTGACAGACTTGGAGGGGGAAGGGGCACGTGTGCATTTGGTGTCAGTTGTGCCATGAGTACAGCCTTTCTTTTACCTGAAGAAGCTGAGGCTCAGAGAGACAAGCCTGGCATGTCTCAGAGTCTTTGGCCTGACTCCAAATCGGTTCTCCATCAGCAGCCACCTGTGTCCCATCCCTACTCTCATCTCGGCTGGGGACCCCCTCTGGTGGCTGTGTGCTGGGTCTGGTATACCAGATCGCTTCCCACTTGGCTCCTGGAACATCTGATATTGGCTTCTGGTTCAACTACTGGAGTGTTTTAATGAGTACGAATATCCCAGTAGTCACTGGTGCCAATGAGCCAAAGCGTCTATGGCTGACTCACAGATGCCAGAGCAGAGGTGGCTGCCTGCCTGGGGTGGTGGTAGAGCCACCTCCACCTGTGACTGCCATGAAATCTCCCCACACCTTTCTCGTTATCCTTTCCTGTGTATTTCTCTGTGATTTGGACAGCATCATTGCCGTGAGTTCATGTTTGGCTGCCCTGCTGCCTGGTTGCTGACGCTGCCTAGAGAAGGCTTTACACCAGCAGTTGAACTGTCTCAGCTTCCTTCCCACCCACAGGTACAGTGTAGGAATAATGAAGACTGCCATGCTCTGGGCATCTGGAAACTTTATATGATCTAGTTTATTTCTCATAAACAATCATGAGGTAGGTGATGTTCATCTTGTTGCAGATGAAGAAACTGAATTCTGGGGAGAGATTAAGTAACTTCCTCAAGGTATCACA
Source organism: Loris lydekkerianus (assembly GCA_963574355.1). Taxonomy (NCBI): domain Eukaryota; kingdom Metazoa; phylum Chordata; class Mammalia; order Primates; family Lorisidae; genus Loris; species Loris lydekkerianus. The sequence continues at coordinate 33,268 of CAUYPK010077176.1, forward strand.
GCCACTAAGTGACTGAGGTAAGACTTGAATCTGGGCCTCCCTGTTCCCGGGGGTCCTGCCTCTGAGTTCTCCTTTTGACCGACTTGTGATATAAGCTTCCAGAGAAGATTCTATTTGAAGCAGTTCCAGGACTTTAAAAACACTTTGAAAACAAACAAACAAACAAAAAAACCAAAACTAAACTAAAACACTACTTTAGAAGAAAGAATCCCTGGCTCAGAGCCTGATGACCTAAGCTCTAGGTTTATGCAAAGTCACTTGTCCTTACTAAGCCTTAGTTTCTCTGTACTGGAAAGTGGGTCTACACCATCAGCCTCAACAGAGGGCCAGGCTAGGGAATACACTACCAGGAGGGCAGCGCTTTCTTTGAAACCGAGCCTCTTTGGTTACTCCTTGAGCGATCACAGTAAGGATTTTGTAATAGGTGTGCCTGCTATTATACTGTAGCTCCCGTCCCTACCATCACCCAGAGCTGGGTCCCACAGATGTCATTTGTCAGCAGATGTTATGAGAGTGTCTTCAGGACCGATCTGAGGCTTTTTAATTTCCAGGGAAGATGATCATACCTGTGGTTTGCTGCTAATAAGTACAGCTGTCCACCACCACTCGCCGAGTGGCCCCCTGACTCTGGACCTCTGCTGTTCCTGGAATCCAGTAGGGCATGGAGCGGGTTGTGCAGAGTGTCCAGGGGACCCCCTCCACGTGGATGCCTCTGCAGCAGACAGGCGCGGCTCGAAGTACTGCAGCTTCTACTTTGCTTTTGCAGCCATTTTCAAATTATTCTGCCTTACCAGGCCCGATATCACCAGAGCGTTTTTTTAATGGCTCGGCCTAAAATAGGTTTTCACTTAGTTTCTCGCACTGCCTGAGGACATTCAGCCCTGCGCCCATTAGCAGCAGCGGTGTAATGTGTGTGAGGGCGGTGTCATCGCATCATCACATGCGTGGTAGTTAAGAGTGTGGGCATTAATTACATCTGGGTTTCAACCTTGACTCCTGTATTTACCAGCTGTCCCATTGAGCAATCTCCTTAACCTTTCCTGCCCTCCCTCTTTACTTGTAAAGTGGGGGTGAGGATACCCATCTTGTTCTGACAAGAGCTTTGAACAGAGCCCGGACCCTGGGTGCTTAGCCATAGTAGCTATTAGTAGTGGTTATCTCTGAGGTCATGGAGAGTCAGATGTAAAACTGTTTCCATCTTCCTTTCATTTCCGGGGCCCCAGGAATTTGATCCTGTTGCTTTTTTTTTTTTTTTTTTTTTTTTAAGGACAACTGTTGTCCATTACCTATAACTTTACCCAGGTGCTATAGATCAGGGCCTGGCTCTTTATTCATCCTTTAGTCTCTGTCTTCTCTTCCCTGACCAGAAGACCGAAATCCTTTTTCTTTTTAAAGGGTTACAATTGCTGGCATACTCAAGGAAACAGATGGGGCACAATAATTATTCTCTCAAATAACTGTTGGAGACAGCCTTAATCTTCAGAGGAGCTTGTTGCTCCTGGTGGGAATGGACTGAGTTCTGGGGAGAGTAGCCCTGAAAACCTTCAGCCTTCTAGGAAATTTCCTCTGGTGGGAGAAACTGGCTCCAGGTTTTAGGCTTCGATTGTCTTGACTTAGTCGGGTAGCCCTGCAGCTTCAGGGAAAGATTGATAGCTTGGAAGAATGTTGCCTATAACTTTACCTTTTAGGAAACAGCTTTTATCTTCTTGTGCCCCTGGGAAAGAGTTAGCTTTGACACATTAAGTGAAATAACTGGTTTTTTACATGTAGAGGTGAGTAAGAGAGGCTGTAGGAAGTGGGATACTCTTTCCTTCTGTATAACTAACTCTCTCATTTATACCAGCAAGAATCTGAAAGTCCTCTGTGTGCTGGGCACAGATCTAGGTCTCTGTTACAGAGAGCAGATGTTTTAGTGGGGATAGGAGGATGGACGGGGAGTGTCCAGGGAATGCAAGTATCCACCATGGGCGTTGGGCCCGGCCAAACTCATGGAAGTGTGGTTGCTAAAAATGAGTTTTCTCATTAACAAAATATGTAAGTTGCAGTCTGGAGTTGGGGTCTCTTATGGCATCTGCAGCGTTTCTAGGGCCACTGGTTGGCTCCTGGGTTTGGTCAGATGCATACTTAGCAGGCTCTCCCAGGCTGCCCGTTGCTTTCCATTCTGGCTGTGGGTTCTCACACTTTGCTGCCCTCATCAGACAGCCCTGTCCTTTCCACATGGCCTCATCTCCAGGCTTCTTCTAATTTTAAATATGAGTTTTTGATTTTGAGTTTTTGGATTTGTTCTTGGAATCTTTGGGCCAAATGGGGTGGGAGAGAGGACAAAGTTGATACGATCTGCTATTTAAACATATTTATTAGATAATGAGTCTCTCTGTCCAAAACTTGTTGCCAAATGATCAGGCTCTATTCTGAAAAACAACAAGACACCCTTAAACACTATTTTTAGCATGATTTTGAGGTGGTAGTTAAGCTGACTGCCTGGTGTTTATTCCTATTCAGGAATTCACATTGTGGTATTGCTGATTTTCTTTCTGTCTTTCTACCTTTCTGGACTTCTGCCCAGCTTAACCGTATTTCTTTTTTGGAATTACAATTTCTTGCTAGGAAAAATATTCAAATTGTTGAGAAAATGATAAAAGTCATTTTTCCTTTCTAGAGTGTTTATCAGCATTAACAGTTTAGATGATCTTTTAGTTTGTTTTTTTAATGCATCTCTCTCTCTCTCACACATGCACGCACACAGGTAGACAGAAGTTAAGAACTCGGTCTGTGGGTTCAAAGCTTGGCTCCATAGCTCACTGGCTTTTAGACCCCGGGAAAATTATTAAACCTCTCTAAGCCTTACTTTCCCTAATTTTCTAATGGATAATATTAAATAACGAATAGGACTATTAGCAAATATGAAATAAAATCCCCATGTCAACGTTTATCGTAGTATCTGGAGCATATTCATTCCATAAATGTCAGCTGTTGGCGTTTAAACAAAAACAGGATCATACTATACACAGTCTACAGATTGCTTTCTTTTTACTCAATGGGAAATCATAGACATCCACAATATGTACAGAGGAGTGTATATACATCAAGTCAATGTACAGAGACCTATATTCCATTTTTTAAAAATGGCCTCATAGTGTTCTGTTGTACAGATTAATAGAAGAATGATTAAATGAATTGTAATTTAAATATTTGTGTTTCTTCGTCCTTATAAAAAATGTTGCAATGAATATGCTCCTCTCTCTCCTGGCTCTTTTTGTATTTTCACAGATCTCATTTCTAGATGTAGAATATCAGAATCAGAGGTCGTGCTAATGTTGTTAGGTTGTATCAAATTGCCCTTCAAAAAATTTTTGTTTATTTTTTGTTTTTTTGTTTTTTTGTTTAAATTAAATCATAGCTGTGTACATTAATGCAATCATGGGGTACAATGCGCTGGTTTTATATACAATTGGAAATATTTTCATCACACTGGTTAACATAGCCTTGTACCAAGTTTTAATTCCTTTAGCAATAAATGGCCACTGAAGTGTGTTTGGTTAATGTTTAGCTTGTTTAAGCACCATTATTTATTGTCCAGGCACGGTGGCTGACGTCTGTAATCCTCACACTCTGGGAGGCCAAGACAGGTGGATTGCCTGAGCGCACAGATTCTAGACCAGCCTGAGACAGAGCGAGACCTCGTGTCTAAAAATAGCCGAGCATTGTGGTGGGCACCTGTAGTTTCAGCTACTAGGGAGGCTGAGACAAGAGGATCTCTTGAGCACAAAAGTTTGGGGTTGCTGTGAGCTATGATGCCACAGTACTCTACTGAGGCCAACAAAATGACACTGTGTCTTAGAAAAAAGAGTGAGGTCATATACAGGAGGACGGCAGTGTTGTATACACGGCCGCATATACTATCCAGCGGTGGCTCGTGTTATACGTTTCTTCCTTGAGTGCAGGAAGATGTTTGAGAGACCTTTGACTTGACTGGTGTTATTTAAAGAGCTCATTATGGACTTGGGTGCTCCCTGAATCATCAAGGTCCTTTGCAGTGTAAGGACTTACTAAGTGGTACTGAAACCTCTGAGGTTACCATCTTCCATATATGTACCTAAGATGCCTATTGGTGCATCTTTTATGAAGTAGAGGTGTTTTTGGTTTTGTTTTTCTAATTTGATACTTTTTAGTACATATCATTTGATATGAAGTCTTACTCAACTGTGGTTTTTGTTACTCAGCCTAATTCACAACCTGTGTGGGCATGTGCCCATGCTTGGGTGGCGCCTTGTGTCTTGTTGATCATGATGAAGGCGCCTTTTGCATCATTTTGAAAAGGCATTAAACTGCTGAAAGAAAAATGAAAAAAGAAATGTTCATTTTTAAACACGGATATTCTCCTTTCATGTTTATTGATGAGTCACAGAGAACAGAAGAAAATGGGTGTGACCTACCTTCCTAACCCCAGACCTCCTCCCCCAGCATTTTTTTTTCTTTTTTTCTTTTAGCTTCTGGCCAGGGCTGGGTTTGAACCCGCCACCTCCGGAATATGGGGCCAGCGCCCTACCCTTTTGAGCCACAGGCACCACCCCATCCCCCAACATTTTTTTGAGGGAATCTTGTATTGAAAAAGCAGGGAAGCTCAGTTGAGGACAGGAAAATGACTTAACATTCCTATGATTATTTGAAAGCAGTCACGGAGTGGATTTGACATTACCAAAAAGTATGTGTGTGTGTGGGGGGCTGTGTAATGTAATTAATGAAAGACAGGCAGAAAGCCTTCTGGGTTCAAGTTGAGCTTAATGTATGGAGGACTTTCTAAAAGGGGTTGGGATTCCAAAGTCAAGAAAAACTAACAAAATCTGAGGTTAAGATCAAGGTTCCATTAAACTATGATTAAGTCATTTATGGGGAATGTTTGTGCTTAAGAATGTTTACGTAAAGCATGCTCTGTCTGAGTCATCTGTCCGTAAGTTCACCTGCTTTTATTGTTGTAGTTTTGTGGACAGAGTATAGGAAATTATTAAAACTTCAAAGCACTTGCCTTGGAGTTCAGAGCACCTGCTACCCCTGGTGGCAATTCGGCCTATTTGAAGGAAAAAGCCTGAAGGAAACCTAAGATAGTAGGTCAAGATAAACATTTCAATACTACACTTGGTAACGTTATTTATACATGTTTTATATCACCCTGTATATGTAAAGTTTATTTTGGAATGAAGGCGCACCTTTCTCTGGCCTAGACACCCACCAGTCACTGTGCTAAGGGCAGTCTCCAGTTCACTTTTAGGAGGCTTATGTAATAATGATTTTAATTTGTACTGGATAGCACTTTGCATTCACAGGTTTAAAGACTGTAGAGTCATTAACTTATAATTAACAAGCTTTGCAGTCCTAACACTTTTCATTCAAGATCTCAGTGTGTTTTGGGGAGAGGTTAAAAAAAAAAGGTAGAACTTTTCAGTCCAAGAGACAGATGGCAGCACTTGGGATGTGTGCAGGTCAGATCTACTCAGGACCCAAGGTGAGAATTGATACTTGAGACTGTTCATTCATTCAACACATGTCTATTACCTGCCTCTGTATTCAAGGCACTGATTTTTTTCAGGATTGAAATGTATTCTGGCAGTTTCTTCCTGCTTCTGACAGTCACAAATTCCTCATTTGTTGATGGATATTCATTACTTCTGGAACTTTTTTGATAGTGGAGATCAAAAGTTGCCAGTAGAAACTTGGGACATTGTTTGTCAAGGTAGTTGAGCTTTATGGTACAGGGCCTTAGGCCCTGGGAGTTAGGAAATGATCATATGGAAAAATAGGTGCCATGCTGGATACAGGTGACTGTGACACTCAGAGGATAATAACCTTGTGATAGAAAGCTTTGCTTTAACTAATTGAAAATGAAAGAAAAAGTGAAAAATTATACTGAATGAGAAGGCAGAGGAGCTGCTATGGGCCCATCTCCTGAACCTGATTGTATCCAGGGTAATTTTTGGCAGAAGATGGGAGAGAGAAGTTAGGACAAGTGTTGTCTGTCTGTCTTTATTACTGGGAGAATTGACAGGAATCCTCCCCATTGTGTTGGCTGAGGCTGATGCTGTTTCCAGGATGGGACCACGAGTCCAGAGGCTGCTGCATTATCAGGGAGGGGCTGAGGCCTTGTGGGTCTTGAGCAGCTCGGGTGGTAAAAGCAGGACCCTGAGGACTTTTAAACAGGGCAGAAATGAAAATCCAAAAAGCAACATCTCAGTAAAAATAAGGATCTAACCAGTCTCTTCACAATGGTGTGCCTGAGACGCAGACACTCAGAAGGTGGTGCCTGCCACCTCCCACCACCCCACCGACTTTCCTCCAAAGTCGTGCCGTTTAGTTTGTGGCCAGTGTAAGCCTGCAGTGGTAAGTGTTAGCACAAACTCCAGGCTTCTCTGACCGGGGCCTTCCCAGGTTAGAGTCACGACATCACTCCTCTTGTTTCTTTTTTTCCTTTTTTTTTTATTGTTTGGGATTCATTGAAGGTACAAAGAATTAGGTTACACTGATTGCACTTGTTAGATAAAGTCCCTCTTATACTTGTGTCCCACCCCCAAGAGGTGTGCCATATACTGTGACCCCCATCCTCCTCCTCCCTCCCCTCTCCTTGCTACCTCATTCCCCTACCTCACCTCTTGTACTGGCTCATCTGCTGCCTTCATATTAGAATAGAGTACACTAGACTCTTGCTTCTCCATTCTTGTGGTGCTTTACCCCCATCCAGGTTAATACAAAAGATGTAAAATCTCTAGCTTTTTAAATGGCTGAATAGTATTCCATAGTGTACATACACCACAGCTTGTTAATCCATTCCTGGGTTGGTGGGCATTTAGGTGGTTTCCACGTTTTGGCGATTGTAAATTAAGCTGCAATAACAGTCTAACAGTCTAGTGCAAATGTCTTTATGATAAAAGGATTTTTTTTCCTTCTGGGTAGATGCCTAGAAAGCTACAAATTGGTTTCATAGTAGGGCTGAGTACATTGAATACTTTTTCTTCCATTCTTGAGATACTTTGCTAAGAAGAATATGTTCCAGCTCCATCCATGTAAACGTGAAAGAGATAAAGTCTCCATCTTTCTTTAAGGCTGCATAATAGTCCATGGTGAATATATACCACAATTTGTTAATCCATTTGTGGGTCGATGGGCACTTGGGCTTCTTCCTTGACTTAGCAATTATGAACTGGGCTGCAGTAAACAATCTGGTACAAATATCTTTATTATAATGTGATTTTTGGTCTTCTGGATATATACCTAGTAGAGGTATTGTAGGATCGAATGCAGGTCTATTTTTAGATTTCTAAGTGTTCTCCAAACAACTTTCCAAAAGGAACGTATTAGTTTGCATTCCCACCAGCAGTGTAGAAGTGTTCCCTTTTCTCCACATCCACGTACAAAGTTTTTTTTTTTTTTAACATAAAATGAAGTTATTTGGACAATTTTATTTTCTTGACAAGTAAAAGCTATTATAGAAGAAATGGAGATGTTAAAGCTAAATAAAATGTATTTATTTGTATTCTGCATTCATTTCAGAAGTGTTTTTTGAATGCCTGCCATGGTGTGGGGTTCTGGGGACTCAGCAGTGAGCAAAATGGGCAGCCCTGGCACACCTAGCTTGCACTAAAGTAAACACTGCCACAGTAAGTGTGAGCTTGCAGACTGTCACAGCACAGTGAAGGAAGGGTAGGGAGTACCCTGGGAACCTCATAGTCACCTGACTCAGTCTGTGGGCATCACACTTGCCTGTGAAAGTTCTTTTGAAGGCATTGTAGCTTTCAATTAGTTTTCTTTTTTTTTTTTTTAGTTATAGCTAGCTATTCTTTTTTTTCTTTCTTTCTTTCTTTCTTTCTTTTTATTATTAAATCATAGCTGTGTACATTAGTGTGGTCATGGGGCACCATACACTGGTTTTATAGACCGTTTGACACATTTTCTTTTTTTTAAAATTAATATTAAATCATAGCTGTGTACATTAATGCAATCATGGGGCACCATACACTGGTTTTATAAACAGTTTGACACATTTTCATCACACTGGTTAACATAGCCTTCCTGACATTTTCTTAGTTATTGTGTTAAGACAATTATATTCTACATTTACTAAGTTTCACATGTACCCTTGTAAGATGCACTGCAGGTGTAATCCCACCACTCACCCCCCTC
>CAUYPK010077178.1:0-10630 GCA_963574355.1 Loris lydekkerianus
ATTCACTTACCTGCTTCTCCAGCAAAGGTTATTTATCCCTATTATCAGGCTGTTGCAGATATTATCATTATGGGAAGAGAAAATGGTAAAAAATACTTTGGTAAAGAACCTGATATCATTATACAGCCTTATTCTCAAGCACAGATTAATTGGTTGTTACAAAGCACAGACCATTGGCCTATTGCTTGTGCTTCTTATTCAGGCAAGATTGACAATCATTATCCACCCAAGAGATTATTACAATTTATCAGTACACATGTTTTTATATTTCTTATAAAGACTTCTAACTCTCCCTTATCAGATGCCTTATTAGTTTTTACAGATGGCTCTTTTTTCTTGTCTCGCAGCTTACACTTTTAACTCAGAGGTTGTGCAATTTCAAGTAAAATCAAATTCTGAACAGATTGTGAAACTTCAAGAAGTTATTGCAGTTTTTTATGCTTTCCCCAATCAAGCTTTAAATATCTATACTGATAGTACTTATTTGGCACATTCAGTTCCTTTATTGGAAACTATGGCAAAGATCAGGCATATGTATCCAAAGCTGCTGTTTTTTTCTTACAACTCCAAAATCTTATTCACCAAAGAACTTATCCTATTTTCATTGGACACCTTAGGGCTCATACCAATTTACCTGGTCCACTAACTGATGGCAACCGCAGAGCAGATGAGGCCACTCGCTCAATTTATATTGCCCATGAAAAGCCTGATCAGATTACATTAGGCTCAGCTGCTCACCAATTACCTCATTTAAATGTTCATACTTTAAGAATTATGTTCCAAATTACCTGAAAGCAGGCCTGCCATATAGTGAAGCAATGCCCTTCTTGTGTTATTCTACTCCCTACACCTCACTTTGGAGAAAATCCTTGAGGCCTTATACCTAATGCTGTCTGGCAAATGGATGTTACCAATGTTCCTGAATTTGGGAAACTTAAATAAGTTCATGTTACTATAGGTACCTTCAGTGGTTTTAATCATGCCACAGCCCAATCAGGAGAGGCTGGTAAGCATGTCATTGCTCACGTACTCACCACTATGGCAGTACTAGGCACCACAAAACAGATTAAAACTGATAATGGTTCAGGCTATACAGGACATGCCTTCATCACCTTCTGCAAGCACCTGAACATCAAACACATCACTGGAATACATTATAACCCTCAGGAACAAGGCATAGTAGAAGGAGCACATTTAACACTCAAAAATACACTTGAAAAAATAAAAAAGGGGAAATGGTACCCAGTAAAGGGCTCCCCTAAGAATCTTTTATCACATTCACTTTTCATTTTAAATTTTTTGACTTTGGATCAGGCTGGACGTTCTGCAGCTGAACCGTTCTGGCATCTAGACACACAAAAAGAATTTGCTACAGTTTTGTAGAAAGATCCATTAGACAACAAATGGCATGGCCCAGACCCAGTCTTGATCTGGGGTAGGGGTACTGTGTGCATTTACTCTCAAAAAACAGAGGCCGCCCGATAGCTGCCTGAAAGGCTCTTTAAGCAAATAGACAATTTTTTCAGGGAAACTGAAATCTGAGACTGCTCCATCTGCTTCCTCCCCATTAGTAGGAAATCTGGCCACTGCTTCCTGTCTTGGGTAATCTGGAAAACAACAGTGCTGGAACCTCAAGCCTCCCATCGGGTATACCGATGGAGGGGGAGTGCAGGATGACATTAGGAAAGCTAAAGTTTAGAAACTGATAGAACAGGATCTTGAGTCCAAATACCCTAAATTTAATTATCACCCATTAACTATTCCTGAAAGAGGCAACTTAGTCCTTGACCCCCTCACTGAAGATATCCTTGACCTTACTTTTTCCCTTTTGAATAGTACAAATCCTACCCTTACTATTGGTTGTGCCTACACACTGGTCCCCCTTTTCATAACTCTTCTCACTCAATACTTAATTGTCCTTTGACATCCCCTATCCAGGTGCAATTGCACCCCCTTCTTCCAGGAATATCCCTTTGGGCTAGCCCTTATCCAAATAAGTCCAGAATCAATGTTGGGCAGATCCCCCTGTCTTCCTGCTTTTTCAATTTACTCCTGAAAGTGGTGGTTCCCTTTGCCCCTCCTTTGGCATGATTTTTATGTGCAGTGGAGGACTACCTTATAGTTATTTGCTGGTCAATTGGACAGGTTTATCTGCTTATGCCTTTTTAACACCTGATGTAGATATCATCTCTGGGACTGAACACTTCCCTATCCCGGCCTTTGATCATATTGGGGGGAGGGTTAACAGAGCAATTCACATGATCCCTCTCCTTGCTGGGTTATGGATCACAGCAGGGGTGGCTACGGGAGCCACAGGACTGAGCCTTGCTGCCTACTCCCATCAAAAACTCTCTCTTCAATTAATCAATGATGTTCAGCTCCTAACAGGCACCATTCTTGATTTACAACAACAGCTTGACTCATTAGCTGAAGTAGTGCTACAAAATAGAAGAGGATTAGATTTATTAACTGCCAAAAAGGGAGGCATTTGTTTATTTTTACAGGAGAAATACTGTTTCTATGCTAATAATTCTGGAATTGTCTAAAACAAAATTAAAACCCTACAAGAATATTTGGAAAGAAGAAAGAAGGAATTCCATGAAAACCCTCTAGGGACTGGTTTACATGGCCTGTTACCTTATTTCCTCCCCTTTTGGGGACCCCTTCTCAGCTTGCTCATTATTTTGTCTCTTGGCCCTTTTCTTTTTAATAAGCTCATGGCTTTCTTAAAAAAAACAAATTGATGCCATCAAAATGCAGCCAATTCAGGTCCATTATCACAGATTAGCCATGGAGGATGAGCACATGACCATACCCACCTGAGAGACTGGTAGTCAATGATGCGTACTGATGACCCTCACCACAGATTTAGCCCATCCCAGCGACCTAAGACAGGAGCTTGGTCTTTTGCTACCAAGTATCCAATGATGGATAAGGGGGGTTGTCTGTGGTGAAATGGAGGTCCCAACCTAAGACAGGCACAGTCACCCTTTGCTGAAAGCTGTGTGCTCATTTTAAAACATAAAAAAGATGGATCTGTGGAGGGCCTGCAGTCTGGTATTCTTTCAAGCTTCCAGACTTTGTGCAAACAGCTTTGCACAGAGAAGCTTGCATGCAACCAGCTTGCACAAAGAAGGGGCCTTGATGCAAAAAACAAGACAAGCCATTCTTGTAGGAGCATCCTTTTCTCAAGAGTACATCTGGCCTGGAAAATCTTGTGGTCAGGCCTTTGCTTAACACCCACACCCGCTGCTTTAACTTCCCTGTTACATGACTTTATAAGTCAGCTTGATATTCAAAAAAGTGAGACTTGATCAGACTCCTGTCTTGTTTTCATTCTTCTCATCTCCTTGCCTCTTCCCATTCTCACCCCTTCCCCCAGGTATCCTGGTTCGACTGACCTGTGGGTCAGGTCAGTCAGGCAGCACTGGCTTTCTCTGGAGTGGTGGACTCTGAGAAGGACCAAAGGCTGGTGCTCTGTCAGTCCTATAGATCATTTCTGTGGGCCCAGAAGGTTTCTGGAATCCAGTCCTGGCCCAAAGGCACTGAGCCCTCCACTCCCACTGATTCCTTGGCTCCCAGACATAACAGACACTCTGTGTTGCTGGTTCCGCTGCTGGAGAAGGTTACCCTCAATGCCGGGCCTCCTCCTAACCACCTCATCGTCCATCGCAGGAAGGGTTGTTTAACTCATCCTCAAGCCCGCTGCTTCTTGCTCCCACTAAGTACTACGTGCTATGTCCAAGGCCCTGAGGACCATCAGTACACATGTTGGGCTCCTGGTTGCTGTTTTTTAGAATTCTTTATTTAAATTCATTATGTGTTGTATATGATTGTGTGCTTAGAACTTTTGCCACTCCTGTGGTCAAGGTGGATAAATTGTGTTTTCTAGAACATTACTATTGCACCTGTGTTCAAATGTATTTGAGTTGATTGCTTCAAACTTTTTACTTAGGAGAATTGAAATTTTCTAGGTATTGAAGATTATGTCAACTTTCTGACTTTCAATTTGGAGCATCTGTCTTTCATTTTTATGATCCCAACTCAAGTAAACCTGCCATTCCTGTTAAAAATAAATAAATAAATAAGGTATATTATATGTTTTGACATAAATTGTGTATAGTGTTTGAATTAGATCTTCAAATATAGCACAGAGTATATTTAACATAGCATGAGATAAAATAACACCATAAAATTTACATTAAAATCACTTTGGAGGGCTCTAGGAGACACTTTCAGAAGCTTTGAAACTTAAAAAAAAGACAACCAGATAGAAAAAGCACATATGCGGCAAATCATGGCATATGACAATAATAATTGTATAACAGACACCTGAATAATTTTCCCACCTGAATTCCAACAATCTCTAAGATTAAAGAGCTAAATTTATTATTTAGTTACAGTTTGTAATGCCAATATTCAGCAATGGTTTTTATTTTCAATCAAAATCCAAAAAGGTTTTTTACAATTATAAATAGTAAAAATAAAATTATATTTCAAAGAAATGCACACGATTTCTCAACATATTTTTGAGGAATACTTTAAAGGACGTGAGTTATCAGATATGAAAAATGTGATATTATAACCACTGTACCTCATAGGGTGTGATATTGACAAAATAATGAAAATATGAATGAGTGAAGTAGACAAGTCAAGGAACATACTTATGTACAGACATCAATGAAACATTTCCAAAGACTGAGAAAAAGAGGTCAGAGAAATATTGAGTAATATGTATAACTAGGGCTTCTGAAAATACATTTGGCAGGAAATAATATAAATTTATGCCTAGAAATATTGTTGAATGATTCAAAAATTTTTCAAATCTCCAAATTAATTATTTAGTAATTTATCATACAATGTACGATTAATACAATTTAAAATGGGCAAAGGATGTCAATACACCATTCACAGAATTAAAAATGATCAGCACATGAAAATGTGTGCAACCTCAGTAGCTGCTAAGTAAATGAAAATTGAAATAGCAAAAGGATTTATTCTCAGTTGTGTGTGAAATTTAGAAGATTTATTAAGTGTGATAATACCTACTTCTATAGAGAGTGTGGAACAACAATATTAGTTCATAGATGTTTAGGAGGAATATCACTGTACTCTTACCACTCAGGAAAATAATATGGCAGTTATTATGAACATTTTAAAGGGTTCATATAATTTGATCCAGCTCTTTCATTTGCAGAAATTTGCCCAATCTTTATCAATGAATTTATGGTCAGGGATGTTCATTATTGTATTTCTTGTGTTCTAGACATTGCAATGGTCTTCCATGTGAAAACTAGTTGAAATAAGTTGTCTTTCTGAGTCAAGATATTTTACATTTAAAGTTTTACTCAAAAATTATGCATTCAAATAATGCTACCAGACTTGTACCAAGATAGCATTTATATGGTCAAGGATGTGAATTATTCCCTAAAATTCATTAAGGTTCATTTAAATTCACGTAAACTTTCTTATAATCTCAGCAGTAGATATGGACATTAGGAGCAGACAAAAATATTTCATATCTGCAGGACATTATGGCGGTGCCTGTATTTCCACCTCCTTGGTAGGCAGAGGCAAGAGAATTGCCTACACTGAAGAGCTGAAAATTGCTGTGAACTGTGAGGTAATGGAACTCTACCCAGGGTGGCAAAGTAATACTTTTTCTCTAAGAAAAAAAAAAAAAGAAAAAAAAAACCTATTTTTCAATCTATATGATTAAATATTAGATTGAAATTCATTCCTTCATTTATATTCCTATTTATAAATATTGAGATGTGGACTCAAAAATCTATGATACTGCATGGTATGTGATTTTGATCTGCCAATTTCCTTACTGGCCAGTTGACAAACACATAAGAATATCTCACCTATTAAAGAAGTTCTGTATAGTAATGGTTTCAGGAAGTAAGTCTTGATAATTAACTATATTAAAATGTCAGTGATATACATTAGGTGCTTAATGCAAATTAACTAAATTAATGAATAAACAATTCTTTTTAAGAGAAGAAAAAAATGTGAAATATGGGCAGGAGAAAAAGACCATTTACCAAAGTATCTATTGTATTTCTTAATTTCTGAATTTTTTTTTCTTCAAATATCTTCAATGAATACTTTGCATCAGAAACCATTCATTTATTCAAAAAGTATTTACTGACAAAAAGTATTTATTTAATCTAGGCATGATTTGAAGAACAGAGGACATACAAGAGCAAAAACCTTAATGATAAAACCAGGACTTTTTGAAATTCCACAACTTAGCACTTATATACACAACATCTATCTAGAGGTTTCTTCAGCATGTTTCAGGAAACTGTAAACTTGTTGTAAGGACTTCCTTGAAGCTACATGTTGTTCTATATTTCATTCTTTCAATCCATACATTCATACTTCTGCTGCTCTGGGCACTGGAAAAACATCAGCAAATGAGAAAGACAGTCTTTTTCCTCTTAGAAATTGCATTTTAGAGAGAAAATTGTTTTAGTAATTGGCATGAATAAAACAATGAAGGATGGTAGATAAAACTAATGGAACTGCTGAAACATGAAGTGGGGCCTTGGTAGCCTGGCAAGGAGCCAAAGTGTGGATTCACAGGACTCTATGGCCTCAAGGTTGCAGGAGCCAGACAGGAGTCGCCAGGTTGTACAGTTCACCATCCAGCTCCTATGTTCCTTGTAGCTGGCAACACTGTCCTGTTCCCCTCCAGCTACGGAGACCTGTAGAGAGCAGTACAGCAGAGTGACAGCACTACTCGAGACAGTTGCAAGGCTCCTCTAACAGTGTTGCTGGTACCACAGTCTCTTGCAATTCATTTACATTGACCTGCCATTGGAGTTCCACTGCTTAGTTGTTGGAGACTTTTAGAACTCTCCCACCAGGATTGTGTTCATGTTGACTGGAATAATTGGTTTGGTATTCTTGACCTGGGCCTATTACCTGGGACCCACCAAGTTTGTACCCTCATTGTGTTGTGATAGTGTGGGATTCTAGCAAGCCCATTGTCACCTGTAAGTTAAAGAGGGCTGTCTTTGTTGCCTATATATCTCCACAACTTAGATTTCAGCTCACAGCCACTCACTAGGATTGGGCAGAGATTAGCTGAATATTGGCCAGCTCCATCTAGCCCCACCACAATGAGCAGGTCCTCAGAGTTTCAAGCTGTAGTTCTGAATGGGATCTTTCTGCAGCTCTAAGGGAAAAGCCACAATCCATAACCCAGTGCTTTGGTAAAGGGCTGGTCAATTATAATTCCAGGAGCCTCAATTCAATTTCACCTTGCCAGCTTCACTATGCAAAGGGTGAACAATAATCATGGGGAAGAATCAGCAGAAAAATTCTGGTAACATGAATAATCAGAGTAGTTCAACTTCCCCAAGGAAGGACAAAGAATATACAAGAGAAGATATCATTTATAAACAAATGCCTGATACGTCAGAAAAGCAATTCAGAATTTGGAAACAAATAAAACTAACAAAATGTATGATGTAAGCACTCCAATTTGTACAAATAATGAACACATTGAAAGTGGCATAAATATGTTTATGATCTATGTACAAAAGACTAAAGAAAAAAGAAAAAAGAAAAAAAAATGACCAATTTATGATGTTCATAAAAGAAGATTAATGGAATTAGGGAAAAATGAAATTAGAAATTTAAAAATTATTTCAAAAGTTGTCTCAATAATTTCATTAATTCAAAGACAAAATCACCAAAATATTAAAAGCAAGAACTTGCAAACCTCAAAGATCTGAGAAATACAGTAGAGTACCTTATTATCAGAATTCAGCAGGCCTAAGAAAGGATTTGTGAAATTGAAGAGAAAGCTTTTCAATGCACCCAAATGTTCCAAGAGAAATAGAAGGGAAGAGTGAAAATGGAAATTAGCAAACATTTGCATTTTAGGAATCTCTGAAGGAGAAGAGGATGCTCTTCTGAAAGGCACAGATACTCTACTCAAAAAAATAATTAAGGATAACTTCGCAAGCAATTCAAGAGACATGGAAATTCAGACAGCAGGCAGTTCAGAACTTCACCATGACACACTTTAACTAAATAAAGCATTTTCTAGACACATTGATATTATCTTATGCAAAGTTTATACAAAGGAGAAAATCCTGCAAGCATCCAAATGTAAGAATATCATATTCTACAAAAGAAAGAATGTTAGAATAACTACAGATATTTCTGCTGGAACTATTAAAGCCAGAGATAATGGTCATTCACCTTCAATCTCCTTAAGCAAAACAGCATTCAGCCCAGGATCCTGTATTCAGCTAAATGCAGCTTCACTTATGATGGATAAGTTAAATACTTTAAGGACATACACATGTTGAAGAATTTTGCCATAACCCAACCAGCTGTTTAGGAAATCCTCAGACCCATCCTTTGTGATGATCAGTACAATACTCTAGCACCACAGTAAACTCACTCTGACATTCTTGACCAAAACTCATTTTCCAGAGAGATAAAAAAATTCAAAATGTCCACTGGGATTTTGAAAAACTTGATAGCCAAAATGCTATCAGGATTACAAATACCCTTGATTAGTGTTAATGGCATAAACTGTCCTATTAAGAGGCACAGTTGGCTGACTGTTACAAACTCTCAGGCCAGATAGAACACACTCTGCTGCATAAAAGAATCTCATCTCACCTTCAAGGATAATATAGACTCTGGGTGAAGGGATGGGCATCTGTAATCCAGAACAAGAAAAATCAGGAAAAAAAAGCAGGGGTGGAAATTTTATTTGCAGATATGCTAGACTTAAAAACAACAAAAGTAAGGAAAGAAAACTATGTTTTCTTAATGACTGCATATTTGCTAAGGGCAACACTCAACATGATGGAATGTCAATAGTGAACATTTCTCTGCCCAACCAGAAGACATGTTATTTGGTAAATGAGTAACAGACATGAGTAATTTAAGATCTTACAGCAAAATAATAGTTGGAGATTTTAACATGCCTTTTCCAGTACAGAATAGATATTCCAATAAGAAACTAAGTTAAGAAATTTTGGACTCAAACTTCAGCATACAATTATTGAATTAACAGACTTATGTAGAATGTTTTATCCTAAGAAAACTAAATACATGTTGTTCTCATCAGTGCATAAACATTTCTCCAAATTTAATCACTTAGTATATGACAAATCTAAACTCAGGAAATTTAAATTTATAGAAATTAGTCCTATTTTCTTGGATCATCACATAATAAAGGTTGAACTCAGCAATAACAGGTATCTGCATGCTCGTACAAACACATGGAAACTAAATAACCTTATGCTGAATGATAGCTGGGTCATAGATGAGATTAAGCAGGAAATTGCCACATTTTAGGAACAAAAGAAAATGAACACATGAATTATCAGAACGTATGAGATAATGCAAAGGTTATTCTAAGGGAGAAATTTATAGTGTTGCAAGTATTCCTCAAAAGAATGCAAAGAGTGAAAGTAAACAACTTGTAGGGACATCTCAAGCAACTGGAAAAGGAGGAACATTCCAACCCAAAACTCAGCAGAGAAAAGATATAACCAACATTAGAGCACAATTCAAGAAATTGAAAATAAATGAATTATTCAAAAAATCAGTGAATCAAAAAGTTGGTGCTTACAAAAGGTTAATGAAATTGAAATAACTTTGCCTGCATTAACCAGAAGAAGAGAAAAATCCCTGATATTATCAATCAGAAATGATCAAGCCGAAATAATAACATATCCCTCAAAAATTTAAGAAATCCTTAGTGAATATTGTAAAAAAATTTTATTTGTCCAAGTTTTGAATATAGGATGTTGGTATTTTAATATGGATGGCATTGAATCGGTAGATTGCTCTGGGCATTATAGACATTTTGACAACTTTGAGTCTTCCTAGTTATGAGCATGATATGTTCTTCCTTTTGTTAAAGTTCTCTGCTATATTCTTTCTTAGAGTTTCATAAGTTTCTTTATAGAGATCCTTCACCTATTTTATGAGTTATATTCCTATGCATATTATTTTCGTTGTGGCTATGGTAAAGGGAGTTGTGGTGTTAATTAGCCAATCATCTTGATTGTTACTTACTTGTAAAAGGTGACTGACTTGTGGACACTGATTTTTTTTATATCCCGAGACATGTCTGTATTTTTTGATGACTTCCAAGAGTCTAAAGGTTTAGTATTTGGGGTTCTGTACATATAACTTTATATCATCAAGAAAGAGGGAGAGTTTAACTTTCTCTTCTCCTCCCCCCCCCCCTTTATTTTCTCCTCTTGCCTATAGTACTGGCTAGAACATCTAGCAAGATGTTCAGTAGTAATGGTGACTAAGAAAAACCTTGTCTGGTTATTTTTCTAATTGGAAAAGCTTTTAGTTTAACTGCATTCAGTAATATATTAGCTGTGAATTTGCATAGATAGTTTCAATCAGTTTAAGACATGTGCCATCTATGGCTAAACTCTTCCTTGTTCTAATTAGAAAAGGATGATAGAGTTAATCAAATACCTTTCAATGTATCTATTGAGAGGATCATATAGGCTTTATTTTTACTTATGTTAATATGGTGAATAACATTTTTGAATTTATATTTATTAAACAAACCTTCATCCCTGGGATGAAACATACTTGAACATGATGTACAACTTTTTGAATGATA